>JAODAL010009322.1:0-111648 GCA_025379985.1 Phyllomedusa bahiana
TAAATAAAAAGAAGAATTTTGCCTCGGTGCCTAATGCTCCTGCATAGAAGGGAGAAAGATCTGTGCTCTGGATGAGTTCATAGAAGACTGGATTCAACTGTAACAAATCTCCAGCTTTGAGAGAAGAGATCAGTGCTCTGAGGTCATAGAAGGCTGTCTAGACTGAATGCAGGCCTGTGGTATGTAAACAGCTCTTACAAAATAAGACTGCATAGGGAGAGGACAGTGACATGTGGACTCAGAGAGGGTGAGGGGACACTGACTCGGGAGCGAGCATGAACAGTGAAGGGGGGGGATGATATCATCTCCCTTCAGTTAAGAAACACCCAGCTGGGAGGGGAAAAAAGGCCCCTGGATTTCAGGAACTGAGAGAATCAAGCTTCAAGAAAACAGCCAAACTGATGAAGCGATACATCCCCTTTAATCCCTCTTCCTTAAGGGTCTGATTGACGGGCTATGCAGTGGAGTACTTTGATGCATGTGATGGAGCATTATCCTGCATAAAATCATCATCTAGAAAGATGCAGCTTTCTTCCTGTACCACTGCTCAAAGGAAGTGTATTCTTTATGCTGGCAGTAGGTTTGGGAGATGATTTTGAGTCCATCTTCAACCTGAAAAGGTTCAGCGAGCTCATCCTTAATAATAGTAGCCCAAAGCAGTTCCCCATCTTCACCTTACTGATGTGTGCGTCAAACTGGAGATCTGTGCCCATAACTGATTCAGCCACAGGTCCATTTATCTGTTCTGTCAAGAGTCACTCATCTTATCAGTCCATAAAACCTTTGAAAAATCTTCAAATAATTTCTTTACCCAGTCTTTAAGTTTTAACTTCTTGTCAAGGGGTGGTTGGGTTACTTCCTTACCTTGGCCATGTCTCTGGGCACTGAACACCTTGTACTTCTGTGTCTTGTTCAGTGGTGGTGGGGTTTCTTCCTTACCTTGGCCATGTCTCTGAGTACTGAACACCACTGAATAAGACGCAGAAGTACAAGGTGTTCAGTACTCAGAAACATGGCCAAGGTAAGGAAGAAACCGACCACCACTGAATAAGACGCAGAAGTACAAGGTGGTCGGTTTCTTCCTTACCTTGGCCTCTGGGCACTGAACACTTTATACTCCTGGGCACTCCAGGGAGGTTGCACTTCTTGAAGATGACAGCACTGGAGGATAATGGCTTCCTGGTCACTGCACAATTTGATTTGTCTCAAAGCTTTGACAGTTTGCGTCCTTTTTTTGTCAACATGTTTTTTGCAATCCTGTTGACTACTTGCAACAAAATAATGGATGGTTTTGTGATCATACTGTATCTTAACAATTTCAAGAGTGCTGCATCCCTGTGAAAGACTTTTGACAATTTTGGACTTTTCAGAGTCCGTTAAGTCCCTTTTTCTGGCTCATTTTGCTTGAAGAAAACAAGCTACCTAATGAATATGCACACCTTGATTACACACCACCCGATGCTTCATCAATAAGAATTCAAGTTTACACAGCTTGGAGCTGGAAAATATGCATAAAAATGATCATATGGTCATAATTGTGCACATAGTGTAAAATGTAATGAAAGCAACACTTAGGTGCTATGCTACTGGGAGTTTATATTCACGAACTAAAATGTGCTGTTAACACTTCACCAAAGTTGTTGAGTGCAGGGGACGACGAGGGATTTATCTTCTTACTGAAGTCATTTTGAAGTAGTGCAGACAGACGTGCTGCTTTAAAGCCTATGTCTAGAGAAATCAATTCTATATCATGAAGCTTTGGAAGACCATAAAAAATTTTTTCAAAAAGTTTACCTAGAATCAACAGAAGTTCCTGAGCTCGTCCAAGAGCAAAAACGGGGATAAGGCCCCTTCCTCCTCTGTTTACAATGTCATGTACCGTGTTACAGAATCTGGCTTCCCTCTCCTCTCGCTTCTCGTGTATGTGTGTGCCATAGGTAGACTCCTACATAGGGCGCAGAGCAAAAACACAGGCTGTTAGTTTAGATGTAAGTAAGACAAGAACATAAGAGGCCCTAAAAAGGCATTTCATGCAAGACACTGACAAGGCTGCTTTTCTTAACCAGCAATTTATTTCAAGTTGAGTAGGTTAAAGGGGTTGTCCCACTATAAAGATTAGCTTTCAATATGTAGAGAACAGTAAATTAAGATTTTTCCAAAAATACTGCTTTGTTTATTTTGCTTTGTTGAGATGAGAGATTTTATCTGCTCAGAGTGTACACTGGTATCTCTACATTACTAACCTGCTCTCTATGCTGTTTGTCTATTCTGATAGCAGAGATGATATTACCACACAGGACACCGTCAGCTTGAGAACAGTGTGTTATCTTTTAAAAAACAAAAGAGACTAATTACTTGTTTATGGTGAGCGCTAAAGTTCTCTGCTCTATAGATAAGATCTACTGTTCTCATGTCAGTGCAATTAGAAGAGCTGTGAATACGGAGCCGATATGATAATCACTGCTATAGAACCACCCACAGCCTAATGAGGAAGAGACAGGAAGCATTAATCTAAAACTGCTTGTGGCTCAATGAAACAGCTAGTGAGACAACCCCTTTAAAGACTGTTTGTTCATTCTTTAAAGAAAAATCATTCACCTCTAAAACCTGCTTTATTCCAACACTGTCCCTGTCGGTGTCATGTTTATTGGTCACATGACGCTGCAGCCAATCACTACCCTAAGTGGTCTTTTCCTGAATTAATGGCACAAGGCCATTGAGACCATTGACTGGCTGTTGCATCACATCATCTGTAAAAGTGACACCATTGGCGGGGTGGACCGTTACGCCACAGTGTAGCTGCTCCCGACCAAAATAGACCAGAGGGTTACCAGACATGTGTCTAAAACAACAGTTCAGAGAATACTACGGTGTACAAGGCTCTGAAACTGACAGATGTCACTGCACCTCTGCCACCATAGATGCATCAGCAAAAATGGCTTCAATTTTTACACTTCTCTAAAGAGTCACGTTTTCTGATTCATAAAATGGAAGGACCTTGGCGTGTCAGGCTAGAAACATTAGATAAACTCCCTTTAACCACTGCTGGAAGAACACAAGCTGGTGGTGGCAGCGTTATGGTCTGGGGAACGCTTTTGTGGCATTCTCTGGATCAGTCATCCATGGGGAAAACACTCTGAACCAATTTGGGTCTTCACTTTATGTTTCAGGAACCCGACCTGGATAACGTATTTGCCTATTTGTGACACTGGCAAACTTCATAAACAGACACTGAAATGTGACACTTACAATAATAAGAATATCGGGCTTAATATTCGGAATTTCTGCTGCCATGAGATGCCTGTCCTCTTGCCTGGAGAAATCACCAGTGTACAGCAACTGTAAAATAAAGAGGTTTAGGGTCATACACATCTTTAGCATTGCTGAACTGAATGGGTCTGGATTTTACATAATGATCTATTTCATGTTAGCATTGTACTACACATCGTCCTATACTTACAGAAAAGCTGCTACAAACCTAGAAAAATCTGTCTGCGAGCAGAGAATTATGTCTTGCCCTGATCCCCAGCTCCAGGGTAAGTGTCCATTCTACAACAGAGGTGCTATTATGTTCATTGGAGTGGAGGACAATGGCATGACATAAGACATCTGCACACAAGAAACAGTGCAGGATGATTCAAAAAGATGGAAAAAAATGAGAACCTTAGCATTCCTAACTGCGAATAGAGCATAAATAATTATTATTAAAAGGTTCATACCAAATTAAATAATATGCTACTGCAGTCCATTAAATATAAAAAGCCTACACGTCCTTCCTCCGGTCCAGCTCTCCCTGGTCTCCTGTTCTCTGCCAAAAGGAAAGCCAATGCTTAACTCCTTAACAACCGCCCCCCCGACTTTTGACGTCGGTTGGTGCGGGTCGTTCGCAGCGCAATCAAACGGTTTCCCTGCTCTGTCGGGTGATCAGAACACCCGGTGACCCGACAGAGCCGGGAATGGCTGCACAGTCAGCCCTGGGGACCTACAGTAGAGTAGCCCCAGGGCTGTCTGTGTAATAAGCCAGTGATCAGGGAAGACTGCTACCCTGATCACTGCTTGTGTCACATTGACACAGATTATAATGTATTAGCATATATGAATGTGCTAATACATTACCAAGTGTAAAAAAAAAATTAAAAAAGTTCTCACTTAATGGGATTTAAAAAAAAAAAAAGGAAAAAAAAAAGTGTAAAATAAAAATAAAAAATAATAAAAAAAAAAAAATAATTGTGCATATATTACACACACAAAAAAAACACTACACATATTAGGTATCCACATGACCGTAATAACCTGTAGAATGAATCTAACAAATTATTAAGTGTAAAATGTGAATGCTGTAAAAAAAAAAAATAAATAAATAAATAAATTCTGCAATTTAAGTGAAGTTAAACTATTTCCCCATAAAGTACAACTTGTCTTGAATAAAAACGATCCTCACCCAACTGCGTATGAAAAAATGAAAAGTAACAACTGGAAACGCAAAGCAAAAAACTAAAGAAAATTTCTGGTCATTAACTATTTTTCAGGGCGTTCGGTTTAAAAGGGGTTAAGTCACTGATTGCTGCAAGGGGTCTCTCCCTCTGCTTACACCACCATTCAAAAGTGACCAGTGGCTTTAGCAGTGATGTCCTGATCGGAAGAGAACAAAAATAAATAGAACAGAGAAGGGGAGGAGGCCGAGTATAGGGTTTTTTTTTTTTTTTTTTTTTAAAGGGCTGCATAAACAATTTCATTTTTTGTAAACTGGGTAACCCCCCTTTCCAAAGAAGGAACAATGAGGCAAAAAATTTCGGGAATTTGCCCGAACTTGTGCGATCGCCCCCAAATAATGCATGCCGATTTAACCAATTTTTCATGTTTTTTTTTTTTTTTTTTTTTTAAGACACTTTTTAACCTTCTGCTCTTCGCCCAACAAAAATGGCGTACCCCTTTGGGGTGTGGCTTAACAGTAAGGGTTTTGTTCCCACAGCTTTGGATCCTTTTGGATCCAAAAAACAATTAAAATGCTGCGTAAATTTCATCCCAAAAAGCATCCATAATGTATAAGCTGCTGCAGCAACAAAAGACCCCATGTTTTAAATAGGGCTCTGCTGGTTCAAATGGGTCAAGAAAATTACATACGTTTCTTTGAACCACAGAAAGACGATGTAAAGACGCATCGGCATCACTCATTTGAACACCGATGCATGTTTTACATTGAAAGCAAACACATTGCACATTGTTAGATGCAGGCTGGGGCCGTTTTACGGGGCTGAAACACGGATCCAAACGCGCATCTAAAAACGGGTCCAACCCGAGTTGAACAAGTGTTGGGGCTTCTTAGGTGACATCATGCGCCCCTCCAATGTCAAAAATTTGGGCAATTTTACAAAAGTCAAGTTAAAAAAAGTCTAAACTTTAGACACTAAGTCTAAACAACGACAGATTTCTTAACACCCGTGAATGTGGGCATTTAAAACGTCTACTCTTTCTTTTTCATCTAAGAAAATTGGAAAGTATTGATAAATCTTTTCCCCCCTACCAAGTTTTATCGATACATGAAAGTTCAATTTTTAACACTCACCGGCCACTTTATTGGGAACTTGTCCAACGCTCGTTAACACTTAATTTTAATCGCCAATACATGGCGGAACTCATGCATTTTTGGGTGTAAACAGGTCAAAACAATCCCTGCAGTTTAACCGAGCATCATAGGGGAAGAAAAGGTGATTTAGTGCCTTTGAACGGGGATGGTTGTTTGGTGGCCAAAGGGCTGGTTATATTTTGAAACGCTGATCTCCGGATTTTCACGCACCCAAACCCTCTCAGGGTTTTTCAAGAAGGTCCGAAAAAGAAAAAACACCGTGGCGGCATCCTGGGGGGAAAGCCTTTTTGATGCAGAGGCAAAGGGGAATGGCAGATGGTTCGAGTGATAGAAAGGCAAAAGGACTAAAAAGCCACCATTTAACAACCAAGTTCGGCAGAAGAGCATCTTTGAACGCACAGACGGCGAACTTTGAGGCAGATTTGGGGTCACAGCAGAAGACCACAGGGTGCCACCCTTTCACTAAAACAGGGAAAAAAGAGGGCCCCAATTTTCCCCAAGCCATCGAAAATGGGCATAGAAGATTGGAAAAAAACTTGCCTGGTCTGAGATCTCGATTTCGCTGGGGCTTTTGGATGGTAGGGTCAGAAAATTTTGGGTCAACAAAATGAAAGCATGATCCACCTGCCTTTTATCAAATTCCAGGTGGTGGTGGTGGTGTCAGGGTGGGGGGTATTTTCTTGGCACTTTTGGGCCCCTTGGTACCAATTGGAAACGTTGCAACACCTTGTGGAATCTATGCCACAAGAATTGAGGCATTCTGAAGGGAAAAGGGGGGCCAAACCCCCAAATACATGGTGTACCTAAAAAGTTTTGGGCCCGGGGGGTTAAAATATGATTTTAAACCCCTTTTTCTGCTTTTTATTTTTTGGAAAACCCGGCCCTTTGGAAAAACCTTGTGCTTAGGGACACATTAACTCCCCTTTTTTTTTCTAGAAATTTTTCCCTAAATTTCTATGGGCATAAAAAAACCACTAAAACTAATGCAAAACCCTGAAAAAAGGACCTTGACACCCCCCAATTAAACATAAACATGGCAACACCCAAACGTCCAGGTGGGAAAACCAAAACCCTTTAATTTCCTTTTTTTCTTTTTTTAACTTCATTGGGAAATTGATGGGTCTCAAATTTTCTCCCTACTTTTTTTCTAGGTTTAGTTTTCTGTGTAAAACATGTTCATTTAGATATTTACTATAGGAGAATTTAAAAGAAAATCAAAGTCACACAAGTAACACTCTGGTTGGTTTTTAAAAGAAAACATTTTGGGGCCCGTTTTAAAAAGAGGAAACCAACTGTGGTTTTTGGGTTTTCGGTGGGCCCCCGCATGAGAAGTTTAGTCCCATATTGGTGATGATGCGCTCTTGTATCCCACCCGGAAGCTGACTTTTTTACTTCCCAGGGGCTTATCGGGGTTACTTTTATTTTTTGGGCAAAATTTTCCCCGGGTTTCAGGTTAATGTGGAAAAATCCCATCTATTGCCTTTTTAAAAAACCTGGGGTTTGTTCCTTCGGCGACAAGCCTTATCCGTTTCCCCTAAAGTTTGGGCCTCTTTAATTTACCTTTTTGGGCATAAAAAATCCCAGGGGCCCTGTCCCGAGTTCCCTGAGTGAATAAAGGGCCCATCCTTGTATTCCTTCGCAATAAAATTCAGGGTTTGGGAGTAAACTTCCCCTGTCACTTATCCCAAAAATTAGTTTATGAAAATTTCCCTTCCCCAAAATATTTATACATTCTTTTCCCAATCCCGGAAAAATTAACCCCGGGGTGTTCCGCTCGCTGAACTCTATTCGATCCCCTTTTTTCGAACAAGGTAAGCGCGCCTTTTCTTTACAACCCTGCCCCCTTGGGATATGGGAGGGGTTCTGTTCCTGATCTGCCCTTTATTATTGGGCTGCTCAGCTTTTCCCTTTTTGCCAGAGGCACACAACAGACCACTTACGAGTCAGGATTTTTTAATCAAACCCCGGAAACTGATGTACTTGCACCCCCTTTTTTCCTTTTTCGCGCTCAGTCTCACCCATTCCACCCCCAGTGCCCTACTTCCTTGGGCAAAGCCTCCAATTTTGGGAAAGCAAGTCGAGAGCTCTATTCCCAGGTAGGAGCGAAAAATATACCCCCTTTTTGGGGTAACAAGGATTTGCAGGGCTTTTTTCCCTGGAGGCCTCGGGTGGCAGGAAGGGGGTTGTGTATTTGTCACAATTGTATAAAGGCAGACCTTTAGGACATTTCGGGACCGGGAAACTGAGTATCAATCCCTTGCTTCCCTTCTTTCATTACCCCCAACTCTGGCATGCCCTACAGGTACATTTCCCAAATAACCAAATAACCTTTGGGTTTTCCCCTGACCCCCTCTATTGCTGTTTTCCCCTCCACGGGGTTTAATCACTTTATTTTATGCAATTTGTTGAAGGAACTTTGGGGTGCCCATTTAACAAAGAAAGTACTTGGGGGGGGGATGGGGGCCCTATTACAGATGCCCCGGGACACTGGCCCTGGAAGCCCTAAGTTGGTGCTCCGAAATAGGGAGAGCGTGCGAAAAATTTGTATATCCTGCCCCCGGCGTTTTATCCCCACCACCCTCTACACAAATTTGGGCAGAATTTCCCGACATACCCCAAATGTGCCTCTGTATCGGGCACCTTTTTTCATTTGCTGTGGGCTCCCCCAAGATCCAGGGATACTGGCAACGGGTCCTTGGGTTTCCAAAACACAAAATGGGGTGTCCCGACCCATGACCCTAAGCGCGTCTTCTGTTTTTAGACCAGGGAAATTTTCAGTCCTCCGCGATCTTATTTTGCCTTAGAGCTCTTTATTATTTTCCAGGAAAACGGTTGCCCCACTGGCTTTCTATTAAAAACCCCCCCTTTTCAAGATTTGGGTAAAACCGTAAACGTACCTTTTCCATATAAAAAATATATCTATCTCCACCGGGGGTGTCCTGATAAATTTCTAAAATTTGGCGGGGGTGGGTTGGACTCCACACAAACAGTGTTTAGATTCCCCTTTTGGCTAGGGGCTATACCTAAAATTTTAATCCCCTACTTCAGGTCCCCGAATATGATTTACACTATTATATGAAGGGTTTTGAATGAGCCTCCATCCAGGGAACTAAATGGTCTACCCGGGGTCATGGCACTTCATTCCATAGGCTCTGGGTTTGCAGGATTGTAAGTACCCCTCTATTTTTGGGGGGAAACGTTCACACACGCACGGTCTTCGATGTAAGATTCATTTTCTGTATTTGACTGTTTATGTTTTGTTAAAAAAAACTGATCTCAAGGGGTTTTATTGTTTTTTACCTTGGTATCTCTCTTATTAGGGGACTACTACTCGATTTTGGACCTTTGCACAAAGTTTGTGAACCGATTTCTATTGTGATTTACTTTTTGATTTTCTTGTGATCTTTGCATATGTATGGGGGTATATTTGTGTCCTCTTTCTGCTTGATCACGTGGTGTAAATTCTGCATATGTTTCTAATAAACTTGATTTTGTTT
Organism: Phyllomedusa bahiana; assembly: GCA_025379985.1. Lineage (NCBI taxonomy): Eukaryota > Metazoa > Chordata > Amphibia > Anura > Hylidae > Phyllomedusa > Phyllomedusa bahiana. Next base: position 9,085 of record JAODAL010009322.1, read on the forward strand.
AAAAAAAAAAAAAAAAAGAAAACATGAGCTGTTAAACTCTTAAGGGGTTTTCTTATTTAAAGTCATATAAACCACTGACGGCATCCCTAAGCCCATGAGGAGCTGTAACCCAGCGTTCCACAAATCTAGAATCACATATCGGTCTTCCTCAACATTGCAAGCCACCATAAACACTGTAATGATGTAGTGTGGACAGGAGCTATGCCTGCGCCATCACTGGTGTGTACCAGTTGTATTATACAGCTGACATGCCACTATCGTCTAGGATTAGAAAGCACCCTGATCCTAGTCATCCAACCACTAGATGCCATGTTCATTGGTGGCTGCAACATCTGAGCTACCTCTGTCACCCTATAAATTTCACAGCAACACAACTGTGGGATGCTTCTGGGTTTCTATGGTAGCCAGGACCCAATAAGGAAAATATTTTCTTCCCATAAAAAATACTGTTTAATGGTGAAAAAGTCCTTTACATAATTGGTTGTTGCCATTTCTGCAACAAACTAAACTATCAGTATGTTCACACAGCATTTTTGAACATTTATTTTGGGGCATATTGTGCGCCCATTATGCTCCGAAATAAGTGTCCAAAACACCTGTAGAGCACTTTCCATAGACTGCCATTTAATATCAGCTTCTATGTTTAGACGACAAATACTAAAGCATAGGGGCAGAAATCTGCCTCGGGCTGTCCGTGTTGTTTCCTCATTGAAATTCCATGCTTGGAAACATAGAATTCTTAAGGAGGAAGAAACTCATTTTCAGTGCAGTGTGAATATCCCCTTCTACTATGAAATCATCATGTATGGTGAATGCTGTAAAACAAAAAAATGACAAATGCCAGGATGCCTGTCAACCCACCTGTACAAAAAGTTACATTATATATATATATATATATATATATAGAAAAAGAGAAAAGGAGCAGCACATCCAATATTGTATAAAAGCGGGGTGCAAGCGAAAGACAAGTCCGGCCAAAAGACTCCACAATCAATAGAGAAATGGAAAAATCGCAGCACTCACATGGCAGTAGTGAAAAAATGTGATATTTAATCCCACATGATCAATAACCGACGTTTCGGCCCTCTACACAGAGCCGTTTTCAAGTGCACTTGAAAACGGCTCTGTGAGAGGGCCGAAACGTCGGTTTTGATAATGTGGGATTAAATATCACATTTTTCACTACTGCTATGTGAGTGCTGCGATTTTTCTATTTTTCTATATATATATATATATATATATATAATATATATATATATATATATATATATATACATATACACAGGAGTGACCAAAAGTCATATGTACCCACAAAAAGGTACTAAGAGATACAGTATAAAGCTAAAAATAAAAACAAGTCCTCACAGTGTTGCTCCTCACACTTTTTTTATCCCTAAGAAACACATTTTCATTATGCATAAGCAGTAAGACAAAACAAAAACAATACAAGTTTGGCATCTTTGTAAGGGTATGTTCACAAGGCGTAATTGCGGGTCATATTTCAGCGCCTAACTGTGCTGCAATACGCCCGAAATACGCCCTGCAATTATGGTAATTCGTAGCTCTCATAGAGAGCTAGGAATTAGGCCCATCTTCCCCAGTGTACAATATGCACATATTGTACGCTGGGAGAAAGAAGTGAACGCGGTTGCCCCACCCTCTGCGTACTTCTAAAACACACAGCGCAGTGTGGCGTGTACAGTACGTGCCGCAATACGCCGTGTGAATATACCTGGATTGTAATGACATGCAAAATAAAGTATACATGTTGTTAGTGTGCGATGAACCTTTTTTTTCTTCAAAAAGATAGGCAAAAGATAGACATTACATTATGGGCCACAAAACTGTTTAGGAGTAAGAATCAGAGCTCAGCTTACATTTTTTCAGAGCACTACATGAAATGAAAGGGGAGCTGTGATTGGGCACCCAGAAGAGTATTACACTTACACAGTTTTCATAGATGAGGCCCTATGTGTACTCCAAAATGGAGCAATAAATAAAAAAAAATGCACTGTCCAAAAATAAACAAAATAAATTATGGCTCTCGAAACAAAAAAAGAAAATAACAAAGGTGTCACTAAATACTAGACTAGTCTGTGTCTTTGAGAGGTTACTAATCGCTATGAGGAGGAGTATAACCGGTGTGTGTTCAGCTGCAGTGATTTTTTGATCTGTAAACACCATTCTTTTACAATATTACAGTCTTACATCAGGAGACAAGTCACTACTATCATGATGACTGGAATACTCATGTATGGCATGCACAGGAATAGGGCCAACCTAATAACACACACAGACGTTAGCTAAAAGGAATAGGAAGTGATCCAATGTCATTACACAGAATCTAAACTGACAAAGTTCTCTTAGATCACATGCATTTATTTTTATTGCAGATTTGTACATCTCTATTACCTGACTTTGACGTAATCTGACAGCAGCCATCTGTAAATTGCCTTGGTCGCGTGTGTCATAAATGTCCGGCCTTTAAATCTTGTCTTCTGCAGATACCATGGCAGTGCCCCGCAGTGATCTAAGTGGAAGCTAAAGGGTAAAAGAAAAAAAAAAGGAATATGACTGAATAAAAGTAAATTGGACTCTATTTACATCACAATAAAGGCGTTTTCTCACTAAGCTGTTTTTGAGTCCCAAGCATTTTTACACTGTCTCCTCAGTATGTGGGTGGTTCTGTAACAGTGATGAGCATAATAGCATCTCTAAGTAGCTGAGCCATCACAAGTGCAAGAGATGTTAACTCTTCAGTTAAAACAAGGTACATATGCTGTGAGGACTGAAAACAATGGCTTATCTTTCATCTTGTCAGGGATAAATAGTCTGCATCGGACTGAGCAGCAGTCCATCCTTGGCGCCGTCAATCCCTGCTCTCTCAGCTATTCAGATAACAGAGTTATGGTCAGGGAACCAGGTAACCATAGAAATCTGTGTACAATCAGAGACCATAAAAGGTCTCTTATGACTAAAGTAAAATCTATTAACCTATGTATTTAGAAAAAGTATTGATTTAACTGTCCCTTCACGTTGAAAGCAAATCTTTGTAGTGAGAAAACCCCTTTAAGAGCACTCCATTTACAATTTCTGTTCCAGTGTCTACCTTTGAGCGACAGTGGTGCCATAACTACATGAGCAGGCATACAGTTAGATATGTTGCCCATAGGCCCCACTGTACCACAAAGAAATCAAAGGCAGCTAACAGCATGTACTATATTTGTATCCATGTGTTGTAAAATCAGCTTTATTGGCTTAACAGACCATACAATAATATTTATTGTGATGCAAAGGAGAAATACAGCACAGAGGTAAATGTAAGCAAGATGAGAACAAGTCACATTGTCTGAAACAGTTACCAAATGTGCTACAAGTAACAGAAACATCATCTAATTCAAATTCGCCACTTGCATCTATTTTATACCATAGTAGGCAATGTGGAGTAGTGCAGTTTAAACAAACAAACCAAAAAAGGTATCTTAACATCTACTGGCCTAATGGAGTCCAAAGAATCCGCTACTCTGCCTGCCATCAGGTGAATGGAGTCCTGTGGATAAGCTTGGTGATGACAATTATTGCCCTACTAAAACATAACTTTTAATATAGAATTTTTAAAATACAGTACTTTATTACTAAACTAACCTAATTCCATTTATTACATCCTAACTCTATAGATCCAGGTAAATGTCAGCAATCTATATACCATAATTTCAATTAAAAAGAGCTCACCATATATGAGTACACATAACATAACCTGTTGTTACTCACGGTTAGTAGATTCAGAAACCGATTCTCACACCATCGGATACTTGAGGAACCAACAAATATTCAGAAATGTTCCTACAGAGAATCCCTATGCTTTTACCTTATTTAGGACAGAGTATACGTCCCAAAAAGGACGGCCCCATCCTTTGATGACTAGCCCTATGCTGCAACCTGACTATAGAGAAAAAAGGTTGTTACCTCAATAAAAAAATGTACACCTTAAAAAATCTTCAAGGGACAAAACCACATCCCGACGCGTTTCTCCTCCACTCTGGTACACAGGGGTTCCTCAGGGGATGAATAAAGTGGTCCAGAAAAGATATACCATTGAGGTTCAGATCTTCACCAATATAGATCATTCTACTCCCCAATAATGATGCATTGCTTCACCAATGCATAAATTATTATTATTATAATAGAGATTCTCTATAGGGACATTTCTGAATCTTTGTTGGTTCCTCACGTATCCAATGGTGTGAGAATCGGTTTCTGAATCTACTAACCGTGAGTAACAATATGTTATGGTTTACGGTATGTGTATGGGACATATATGGTGAGCTCTTTTTAATTGAAATTATTGTATAGAGATTGCTGACATTTACCGGGATCTATAGAGTTAGGATGTAATAAATGGAATTAGGTTTAGTATAGTACTGTCCTTTAAGAAGTATATCTTAAAAGTTATGTTTTAGCAGAGCTCTAATTGTGTTCTTTTCTGTGATTTTGAATTTTGCTGGGCTCCCGGTGAGTCCCCACTCTGACTGGGACAGTCTGTGATTGTAAGCTTGGTGATGGCAAATGCAGGGATAACCTGTATAGCACAAACCCTGTCCATCTCACCATACTCCATGAGTGGCCCTGTGGTCCAGAAGCAGATTTCAGGGAGGCTCTAGTTGCTTTTCTGTCACATGTGTAAGTGCATAGAAGATAAAATACTGAACACACAACAAAGTTAAGTATAGAACTTTTTTTTAACTGAGACTTGTAAATACTGTATAATTATATATTCTGTATTGTAGCTATATTTTCTATAGTGTAATCACAGTTATCACTGTAAAGTAAACCAATAAATCCATCTATAAATCATTAGCACCAGTGCTTTACTTACTGACTTATCAGAAGCAGATCGATCTCTGCAGGATCAATCAAATCAATGTAAGGGAGTGCGTCCATTCCTTCCAGGCCAGGGTGAATGCCACAGTCCAGCTACAGTTAGAAAATGATCCATTAGTAATAGGAGTTCATAAAAAGGTAAGTTACTAATCCACATAATAGGACAAGTTACTGCTGTGCCCATTAAGAACACTGGATGGAAAGATGTCAGGCTGTGCTCACACGCTGTGTTTTGTTTGCGGCTTTTCAATCAAAGTAAAAAAAATAAAAAATTTATACAAGTGGTTTTGTAACTGACCCTAATTGGAAGCACAGATGAAATAAAAACCACTTACATTTTTTATTGCTTGCATCTTTGAAAAATACAACATATGAAAGCAGCTTCTATACACGCTCTGCCACTCTCTGCTTGAGACACAGGTATTCCTGAAAGCAGTCACAACATAAGAGCCAGGAGACGACTCATTGACTTCTATGGGAGAGTGTTGTGTGAATGCTTCGTGACCTGGGAAGGAGTTATAGTGCAGGAAGGGGAGATGTGATCCTTACCTATAGTAAAAGGTGGATCCTGTTACCTATATAGTGTTGTCATTGTAAGGGTATGTTCATATGGCGTATTGTAGCACATACCTGTACGCACCACAATACACCTGCTGCTGCAAGTAAACACTGGCCAGAGCATACTTTCAACAACGCTGCAGCCCTGCCTCCTATTCAGCTCAGTATTCCCCAACGCGCCCAAAGGAAGGGACGCAACTTCTTTTTAAGGGCACAAACTGTGAGCTGGAGAATATGCAGGTTTAACCTCTTAAGCCGAACGCCTGAAAAGCAGTTAAAGGGGTTGTCTCGCTACAATGATTGGGTTTTAATTAAAAGATCTTTAAAAAAACAAGCAGCTTTGCAATATATGTTCATTACAAATGTCCTACTGATTTTGAGTTATCCCTGTTAGTAGTAGTGCTTCAGCTTCTCAAATCACTATAACAGCTGACCTGTTGATCTTTATCTCACTGGCTGTCAGTGCTGATGACTCATCTGTTTCTGAATACAGGTCAGAGCACAGAGCCCCTCCTGCACAGTATGCTTCTGTAGTGGAGGGAGGGGGAAGGCTCTGGCTTCTGTGTCTGTGGATTAACCCTGTGTGTGCCTGCTCCCTCCTGCTCTCTACACAGATTGAGGAGAGCAGAGGTGAGGCTGATCTGTAGTCAGTAGATGTGACAGCAGTGAAGTGTGTTACTTTAATTATGAGGTGTCTGTGGAGCTTTGACTATACTAGTAGAATAGATCAGGGGGCATGTGGAACGGTTCATATCCCTCCCTGCTCTGCTGTATTAGTGACACATCCTGATTATAGTAACACACTTCACAGCTGCCCTGTGTCTGTTCTGACAGGGTTTGTTTGTTGTTGCTTGAGATGTTCATGGAGATTTGCATGCTAAGCAGGGGGTATAGGAACACTTGCATCCCCCTCTGCTCTGCTATTAGCATACACAGCTTCACAGACCTCTCCACACTCATAGATCAGCCCTCTCCTGTCTCCTGACTCTGTGGAGCTGACAGTGCAGCTGATCCAGCAGTGAGCAGCCGGCAGCAGACCTAGGCAGGCACACACAGGGTTAACTCTGGCAGTAAACCTCCTCGCCCTCCCCCTACTGTATAGAAGTTACTGCAGTCAGAGGAGGAGAGCTTTCTGTGTGCTGAGGGGAGAGGGGAAAGGGGAGAAGAGGCAGACAAGAAGCACGCCCCTCAATTTAGTGTGTCTGGCAGCATAGGATTTTTTAAGTAGGCTGAAAGCCTGTAGTGAGACAACTCCTTTTTTTTACATTTTTTTTTTAGTTTTTGCCGCCTCGCGTTTCAACAGTTGTAACTTTTTTATTTTTGCAATGACGCAGTTGGATGAGGCCTCGTTTTATTTGGGACAAGTTGTACTTTATGGGGAAATAGTTTAAGTTCACTTACAAATTAGTGCAGAATTTTTTGATTTTTTTTTTTTTACATTATTCACATTTCACACTTAACTTGTTAGATTAATTCTACAGGTTATTACGGTCATGTGGATACCTAATATGTGTAGGAGTTTTTTTGTGTGTAATGTATGCAAAATTATTATTCATTAAATATTTATTTTTCTTTTATTTTTTTTACACTTTTTATATTTTTTTTTAATCCCATGAAGGGAGAACTGTTTTTTTTTTTTTTGACACTTAGTAATGTATTAGCATATTCATATATGCTAATACATTCTAATCTGTGTGATCAGGCAGTGATCTGGACAGCGCACAGTCTGCCCTGGTCACTGGCTTCATACACAGACAGCTCTGGGGCCACTCTAAGTCCCCAGGGCTGAATGTGCAGCCGTTCCCCGGGCTCTGTCGGGTCACCGGGCGTTCTGATCACCCGACAGAGCAAGGGAAACCCTTTGATTGCGCTGTGGTAATGCACCGCTGCAATCAAAGGGTTTAAGCACCGGGTAGTGGAGGTTTCCTCCGCTCCCCGATGCTTGCAGGACATGCTCTGGGATCAGGGCTGTGTAGTACAGCCCTGATCCCAGCGCAGCTGCGGCGCCCAAAGCCGCAAACTCTGATGTCTGCAGCGACGTCAAAAGACGGTTAAGGGGTTAACCTAAAACTCAATGAGTGCCTTTAGTTTACCGTATTTGCGGGGTGTATTGCTAGGCAATTACATGCTGAAGTATGTCCACCAAATACGTTGTGCGAACACCCCCTAATACTGTATATGATGATGAGGAAACAACTACTGAAAAGTGATTGCTACAGAACAGGAAGCATCAGTTTATTGTGAGGCTCAGTGACCAGAGTGAAATAACAGATTGTTTTCTGATGACACATTCCCTATAAGAGGAGACTATAGCACATAGAAAATAATAATGTTCTTCTCTGATGGCCAGACTGGACACTCACCATGATTTTTCTTCCTTTGAATTCTAGGATGACACATGATCTTCCCACCTCCTGACCAGCACCACTGAAAAATACACATAAAGCTGTTAATCACAATGTTGGAACATAACCAGCGAGACACTACTTCTCCAAATCCAACCCTGATTCCTGGTTATAGCAAATGGTCCTTAGTACACAATGAAAGTATCAGCCACTCCACTATTCTTATAAATCCACAAAACGTGACTCTTCGACTGGCGATGGTTTTTGCAATGCATCCAAATGTACGGGAAACCCAAAAAGCTAACTGCCTCCCTGTTTTCATGCGCTTTAAGTGTCAGAAATTTGTTAAAAAAAAAAAGTTTGAAAAAGCACCATCTGTGTCTTTCAAGAAGCACTAAGTAAAATGTTTGAGTCATTTCCTTCTACTACAGAACAGTGCTCACTCAACATAGAATATTAATTGTTTCCGGGAAGATCATTGTATGTTGAGACCGTAACTCTATGGAAATCTGGTTATTGGTTCTGAAGCCCCAAAATATCACCCACATAATGAAAAATTAAGAGTTAAAGCAGAAAACTAATCCAGAAAAAGCAAGTCCTTCCATATAACAACAGAGAAAGCTGCTGAAAGCTGGAAATCACTTTCTATGATGAGGACAGGAGCTTCTTTGGGTCATGTACTTCATACACAAAGTACAGGAAAAAAAGAAAATAGGGTCGTCATCTGATGTCCAAAGGAGCCGCTCATTCTGGCCCGTGTAAGAAAAGTAGTGCAGTACTGCACTGTACTGTAGAGAAGTGCTACCAGACTGCCAACCACTACATGTACCTCATTAAACTCAAGAAAGTACGGCTGTGTATGCACTGTACTGTAGAGAGGGTACTAGACGCCAAACATGCATGCACCCCCCTAATACATGTAAAAGAAAAACAGGAATTATACCGCACTGTACTGTGGAGGCGCTACTGACCCCCAATCACTGTGCACCCCACTAATTTTTTGGACGTCAGGGCAGTTTACCCACTGTACTGTAGAAGGCGTAAGCCGCCAACCTGCTGCACCCCACTAGTTCATGTAAAAGGGAGTCGGACGTGTCCGCACTGTACTGTGGGGCGTACGCCCCAATCATGCATGCACCTCATAATAAGTAAAAGGTACGGAATTTAGTACCACACTGTACTGAGAGAGGCGTTTCTAACCGCAAAAATTGCGCATGTACCTCACTATTAGAGGTTTTACAAGTAAAATATTCATGATAAGTGGTTGGATCTTCCATCAATCACATGAGCTGCACATCAGAGGTGTCTGTGACATTGTATGGTGAGGGAGCTTTTAAGATACAATTTCCCAGGAAAGCGCATTGTATGGTGAAGATAGCACTAGTCTGTATATAGATGTCCTGTCTGGGTGAGAGGTTCATCCACTTTTATGTAACCCACCCTATATTGATGTGGGCCCGGGCCGGAGCACTGTGTAAATCAACCCCGTTCCCCCCATACCCCCTTTAAAAGATTGTGAGCGGGGCCCCTCCCCCCCTTGTGTCTGATCTGGAAGTAGCTTTCTACGGTAGGTTTACACAGCGTATGGCAGCACATACACCGCAATAGCCCTGCTGGTGATCGCACGTGCCGGGCAGTGCCTTCTATCCGGGGCCGGGGACGACGGGTGGCCAAGGGGGGGGAAACCCCCTAGGGCGCCTCCCTCAGCCCCCCCAAAGGGGCCCGCCGTCGGGGGCCCGACCCCCCCCCCCCGCCGGGCCCCCGGGCCGCTCCCGTGGGTAAAAGCGCCGGCGGCCCCTCTGTGACCGCTTCTGCGGAGCAGAGGGGCAAGCGCTCCCTGCCCCCCCCAGCCCATTGTCGGGCCCGCCCCCCCGGGGGAAAGCGGGATCCTCCGGGAGGCAAGGCCCGACACAGGGGGGGCCGCCGCGGGTCCTCAAAGCGTTGGGGGACCCCCGCGGCCCCGTGCGCCTCACCCGGGCCAGCTTTCCCCCAATGACTTTGATGTCCCCGCGACGCGGGCCTGTCCTCAGGGGCACAGCGCGTCAAAAGCCGTGCGCTCAGGGGCTTTCCCGGGGGAGCGCGCGGCCCCGAAGAGGACAGAAGAGGAGCGCGCCCCGGAATTTGGGGAAAATAAATTTAAAGGGTTTTTGTTTTTTAAAAAGGGCCCGCCTTTCGGCCCCCCCATAAAAGCCCGCCTGCGGCCCCCAAAAATTTCCTGCCTGCGGCCCCATAATGCCCCGCCTGCGGGGGCCCCATAAAAAAAAAAACCCGCCTGCGGCCCCCCATATCCTGCCTGGGCCCCCATAATGCCTGCCTTCGGCCCCCTATAATGCCTGCCTTCGGCCCCCCATATTCTGCCTGTGGCCCCCATACGCCCGCCCGCGGCCCCCCATAATTGGGCCCGCCTGTGGCCCCCCCATATCCTGCCCGCGGCCCCCATAATGCCTGCCTGCGGCCCCCCATATTTTGCCCGCGGCCCCCCTACCTTTCCCGTGGGCCCCCAAAAATGCCCCGCCTGTGGCCCCCCATAATTTCCTCCTGGGCCCCCATAATGCCCCGCCTGGTGCCCCTTTTAAGCCTGCCCGGTGCCCCCATATGCCTGCCCCGGTGCCCCCATAAGCCTGCCCGAGCCCCCCTACCTGCCTGTGGGCCCCTTTTTGCCCGGCCGTGGCCCCCGTACGCCTGCCTGAGGCCCCCTTTTGCCTTTCCTGGTGCCCCCGTACGCCCGCCTGGAGCCCCGTACGCTGCCTGGTGCCCCCGTACGCCCGCCTGAGCCCCCGTACGCCCGCCCTGAAACCCCCGTACGCCTGCCTGGAAACCCCCGGGGAAAAAAGCTGGGGGGGAGCCCCCTTGGTTAAACCCCCCTGGCCCCTTTGGGCCCTTTTTTACCTCCTTTCCCCCCCATATCCCCGCCTTCCCCCATTCCCTCCCTTGGCCCCCCCTACCCTCCCCTTTTGGCCCCCCCCCAAACCCTCCCCCCCCCTTTGGGCCCCCCTACCCTTCCCCCGTTTTCCCCCCCCTTAACCGCCCTCCCCCCGGTTGCCCCCCCCCCCTTACCCGCCCCCCCCCTGGCCCCCCCCTTACCCCCCCCCCCCTGAAGCCCCCCTTACCCCTGCCCCCCTTGAGCCCCCCCCTTTCCCCCCCCTGGGCCCTTCCCCCCCCCCGTACCCCTTCCCCCCCCCGGGCCCCCCTTCCCCTTCCCCCTTTTCCCCCCCTTACCCTCCTGTGGCCCCCTTTATTTTCCCTTGTTTTGGGCCCCCCTTTGCCTGCCTTGTTCCCCCCCCCCTACCCTCCTGTTGGCCCCCCTTAACCCCCCCCCCCCCTTCCCCCCGGTTTTGGCCCCTACCATTTAAAACCCCCTTCCCCCCCCCCCCACCCCAATTTCCCCCCCTTCCCCATAACCTCCCCTTCCCCCAAATACCGGCCCCCCCTGTTTCCCCCAAAACCCCCATCCCTGAACCCCCTTAAAATAATTATTTTTTTTTTTCCTTTTTTAACCCCCCCCATATATACCCCCCTGGTCCCCTTTATTTATATTAAAACCCCCCCCCAACCCCCTTTTTTTCTAAAAGGGGGGAAATATCCAAAATTTCCCCCCCGCCCCCCCCCTCAAGGGAATTTTAAAAATAAACCCCCCCCCATAATTTAAGGAGGTTTTACCCGGAAATTAGGAATTTCCCCAAATTTAAATTTGTGGGCCCCCAAACCCTCCGGGAAACCCCCCAGTTATTGGCCGGGGAACAATTCCCCGAAGGTGGGGGAACCCGGATTGGAGGGGAAGAAAAAATAAAGGGGGAACCGTGGCCCCACGCTGTTCCCAGGGGAAAAGGCCCTTATTCCTGTGGTCCCCCCCCTTTGGTACCCCGCCCGGGAAAACCCTTTAAATGCCCCTTGGCCCCCCGAGATCCCCTACCCTTGGGGGATATTTAACCCCCCTTTTTATTTTGGGCCCCCGGAAATGCCGGTAAATTTTAAAAATTCCTTTTAAAGGGCCTTTGTGCAGGGGATTTTTCACATGGGGGGTGCCGTTTTTTTTTCAGGGGTTTGGCCAAAATTAATTTGAACCTTAAAGTTAGGAAAAATTTAAATTTTGGGTTTCCTTTTTGGGTTTTGTTTTTTGGGAAGGGTTTTTTTTTTTGTAACAAAAATTCGTTCCCGGGGTTAGAAAATTTTTCCAATGTTTTTTGGGGGGGGTGGAAAATTTTAATTTTTTGGGGGAAAAGTTATTTAGGGGATTGCACTGTCATACGGAGGGGAGCGTTTTGAAAAAAAGCAAATTTGTCAGGGGTATTTTTATTGTGCAGTGACTGCTGAGGGATGGGCGGGGTTTTGTGGAATGTGCAGAAAATTAGTGACAGGAAACCCGGCGCAGGGGGGGAGGAAATTTGTGTTTTTTTTGTGGGGGGGTTTTTTTTTGTTTTGGGGAGCGGGGGGGGGCGCCATTTGGGTGGAAATCGCCTAGGGCACCAAAATGCCTTGTCCCGGCCCTGCTTATATCACAGCGCTACAGCCCGGCCTCCCATTACTCTTGTTTCCCTGACACACAATTGCCTGGGAGAAGCTCAAGCGCCATTTCTGCGGGTGCTCAGTCCACACTGGGGGTCCTCATCACGCTCAGTGAGTGCTATGATGTCACTCTACTTGTGGGCTCATTGCATCGCTAGCCTCACACATACCTTTTTGTGGACCCCCTAAAATTTATAAGGCGGGTTTTTGTACCTCACATTGTGAGGGAGCGGAAAATGGGGCCCCATAGAAGAGTATTAGGATATTGTAACCTAAGGGATCACTGTGCTTGGGACAGTGGGGGACAGCAGGTATTGGCAACACTGCATGTACAATGCGCAGGGTGAGCGGCCAGTGATGGATGGAGCAGCGCACAGGCGTGTCATTATGGGACAGGAGGACGTGCTGGCAGCGCGGCGCACTCACAGCGGCCTGATGAGCAGCTGGTCACTCTCCTCCGCCGGGATCACGTTCTCCGCTTTCCGCTTCACAACTCTACAAACCCTCCCATTTACGCCACTCACCCGACTCCGGGTTTCCCTCTATCATCCGCTCCCAATCACCCCCGCCACTTCCGGTGGACACGCGTCCCTGCTGGAAGGTTCCGCTGGTATTTTACTCCCAGGCCTTGCGATAAGTTTTCGTCCGTTCTGCTCCATGATATGGCAGGGGGGGCCCCGGGGGGTGAGTGAAAACCCCGGGGGGGGAATGACTTTATCGTTAGTAACAGCGGTGTGGCCATCACTGGCGGCGCTCTGTGCAGTACACTGACTGGGCCTCGAATGTAGTCACAGTGCAGTAACTCATAGCAACCAATCAGAGCGCAGCTCCTATTTTTGCAACATAGGAGTAAAGCATGAAAGGAGTGATCCTATAGGTTGCCATGGGTAACCACTCAGCAACTTTTTTTTTTCCAGTTGGGGAACACTGGTCTAGCTGTTACCACTCAGTCATGCTGGGAGTTATGGTGTCACAGCAGCTGCAGGTTACAGGTTGCTGCAGTCACTATCCCCAAAGTCAATACCATTCTGATGAACATTTAAAGGGAATCTGTCGCCATGTTTTTTTCTTTTACTTATTAAAGCAAGACTCTGATCCATATTCTTTTCTTCTTTGCCGTTTATATTTTCTGATTAACGATTTCTCAATTATGTTGTCTGTATATGATTATGGGGGCGGCCATCTTGCCTGCACTGCTTTAACAGCATTTAGAGCAGGGGTGGGCAATTAATTTTTCCATGGGGCCGCATGAGAAAGTGCGATGCTTTGGGAGGGCCGGAATAATAAAAACATAGAGTGAACGGGGAAAAAAAATCGTTTTTTTGGGGGATTATTTTTGTGGAAACTTACTGGGGGGTGTATCTATATACCTGCCTTACTCATGGTACACAGTAAGGCAGGTGTATACAGCTCTCCTCGATAAGGTAGGTATGTAGATGTATGTCCCCTCAGTCTGGCAGGTATCTACAGCTCCCCTCAGTCAGTGTATATAGAACAGTCCCAGAGGTATATAGATACAGCTCCCCAATGGCAGGTATATAGATAGATACAGCTCCCCACCGGCAGGTATATAGATAGATACAGCTCCCCACAGGCAGGTATATAGATGGGTTCAGCTCCCCACAGGCAGGTATATAGATGGGTTCAGCTCCCCACAGGCAGGTATATAGATGGGTTCAGCTCCCCTCAGGCAGGTATATAGAAGGGTTCAGCCCCCCACATGCAGGTATATAGAAGGGTTCAGCTCCCCACAGGCAGGTATATAGAAGGGATCAGCTCCACACAGGAAGGTATATAGATGGGATCAGCTCCCCACAGGCAGGAATATAGATGGGTACAGCTCCCCTCAGGCAGGCATATAGATGGGTTCAGCTCCCCACAGGCAGGCATATAGATGGGTTCAGCTCCCCACAGGCAGGCATATAGATGGGTTCAGCTCCCCACAGGCAGGCATATAGATGGGTTCAGCTCCCCACAGGCAGGCAGATAGATAGGTACAGCTCCCCTCAGGCAGGAATATAGATAGGTACAGCTCCCCACAGGCAGGAATATAGATAGGTACAGCTCCCCTCAGGCAGGAATATAGATAGGTACAGCTCCCCTCAGGCAGGTATATTTAAAGCTCCAAACAGGCAGGTATATAGCTAGTTAGGGCTCCATACAGGCAGGAATATAGTTAAAGCTCCACACAGGCAGGTATATAGCTAGTTAGGTCTTCCCACAAGCAGGTATATAGATAGGGCTTCCCACAGGCAGGTATATAGCTAGTTAGGTCTTCCCACAAGCAGGTATATAGAGAGGGCTTCCCACAGGCAGGTATATAGCTAGTTAGGGCTTCCCACAGGCAGGTATATAGCTAGTTAGGGCTTCCCACAGGCTGGTATATAGATAGGGCTTCCCACAGGCAGGTATATAGCTAGTTAGGGCTTCCCACAAGCAGGTATATAGATAGGGCTTCCCACAGGCAGGTATATAGCTAGTTAGGGCTTCCCACAAGCAGGTATATAGATAGGGCTTCCCACAGGCAGGTATATAGCTAGTTAGGGCTTCCCACAGGCAGGTATATAGCTAGTTAGGGCTTCCCACAGGCAGGTATATAGCTAGTTAGGGCTTCCCACAAGCAGGTATATAGATAGGGCTTCCCACAGGCAGGTATATAGCTAGTTAGGGCTTCCCACACGCAGGTATATAGATATGGCTTCCCACAGGCAGGTATATAGTTTTATGACCAAAATTAAAAATAACAAACACTGATACTCACCTTGGCTTACCTGCTTCCCGGCCGAGCGCGCGCATCTTCCATCCGAGGAGCTTCCCGGGCTGGTGGGCGTGATGACGTCATGCCGCCAGCGCCGGGACGCTCCTCCGGCTCCTGGGCCCGCACAGTTATTACTCTGTGTGCGCCGAGGAGAGGCAGCGGCGTGGTGAGCGGAGTTCATCGCATCGCTGCCTAATTCACCAGCAATAGTAGCGCTGACGGCCCGCGGCGGCCTCTCAGCAATACCTGACCGCGGCGGGCTGTCAGCGCTACTATTAGCAGACTTGGGCATCGTACGCCACGGGCCGCATCCGACGAGCTGGAGGGCCGGATGCGGCCCGCGGGCCGTACTTTGCCCAAGTCTGATTTAGAGAGATGCTTTACGGCAGCTTCATGCACATAGGAGCCTTAAGACGGACTCAGTCCCATTGACTTCTATAGAAGAGTGTTCTGGGCATGCTCTGTGACCCGGGAAGAAGTCAGTGTGCAGGGAGGAGGAGGAGAGGGTGAACTGTGACTGTTGTATCCTATGTTATCTATAAACATTGGTGTCTCCTTTTAGTGTAACCCTGCCTTTGTTGATAATGAAGAGTCTGCTGAAAAGCCTTCTCTACAGAACAAGAAGTGTCAGACTATTATTAAGCCTAGTGGCCATAGTGAGAACTGCAGGATTTCAGGATTTTTTTGAAATATTGATGGTGACATGGGAAATTAAAAGATGCAGGAAAAAGAGAGAAAAAAAAAAAACGAAAAAGCACTCCCAAGTGTAATATCATTGTTAAACTTTTAGGCTGCATTTACAGGGCACAGCCAAATACCAGTCAGGAAATCCCGATCAGTATTTGGTCTTTTTTTGGGACGACTTTTCTCTGTGGCTTGCGGATTCAAGCTGCCCCCCTTCGCATCCACATGTTCCGCCCGAAAACTGGACGGAAGAATGAACATGTTCTATGTTTTTTGGAATGCCGGACGGTTTTTGACACCTATGGAGGGAGCTGAAACTCAAGGTAGCCCAGCAACAGCCCTGAAACCTGAAAGATCTGGAGAAGATCTGTATGGAGGACTGCGCCAAAATCCCTGCTGCAGTGTCTGCAAACTTGGTCAGGAACTACAGAAAATATCTCACCTCTGTAATTGCAAACCAAGGTTTCTCTACCAAATATTCTATTTTTCTATTGTATCAAATACTTATTTCATGCAATAAAATATGTAGGTACTGAGTGTGCATTCATGTGCACCTTCCTGTACACTCACCGGCCACTTTATTAGGTACACCTGCCCAACTGCTCGTTAACACTTAATTTCTAATCAGCCAATCACATGGCGGCAACTCAGTGCATTTAGGCATGTAGACATGGTCAAGACAATCTCCTGCAGTTCAAACCGAGCATCAGTATGGGGAAGAAAGGTGATTTGAGTGCCTTTGAACGTGGCATGGTTGTTGGTGCCAGAAGGGCTGGTCTGAGTATTTCAGAAACTGCTGATCTCCTGGGATTTTCACGCACAACCATCTCTAGGGTTTACAGAGAATGGTCCGAAAAAGAAAAAAACATCCAGTGAGCGGCAGTCCTGTGGGCGGAAATGCCTTGTTGATGTCAGAGGTCAAAGGAGAATGGGCAGACTGGTTCGAGCTAAATAGAAAGGCAACAGTGACTCAAATAGCCACCGTTAAAACCCAAGGTAGGCAGAAGAGCATCTCTGAATGCACAGTACGGCGAACTTTGAGGCAGATGGGCTACAGCAGCAGAAGACCACACCGGGTGCCACTCCTTTCAGCTAAGAACAGGAAACTGAGGCTCCAATTTGCCCAAGCTCATCGAAATTGGACAGTAGAAGATTGGAAAAACGTTGCCTGGTCTGATGATTCTCGATTTCTGCTGCGACATTCGGATGGTAGGGTCAGAATTTGGCGTCAACAACATGAAAGCATGGATCCATCCTGCCTTGTATCAACGGTTCAGGCTGGTGGTGGTGGTGTCATGGTGTGGGGAATATTTTCTTGGCACTCTTTGGGCCCCTTGGTACCAATTGAGCATCGTTGCAACCCCTTGTTGAATCTATGCCACGAAGAATTGAGGCAGTTCTGAAGGCAAAAGGGGGTCCAACCCGTTACTAGCATGGTGTACCTAATAAAGTGGCCGGTGAGTGTAAGTTCTGTGTACTGAATGCCTGTATGATGCGAGTATGCATATGTTTGTATGCCTGTATTTTTATGACATTTTGTCTTTAAAAAAAAAATATTAATAAGGATGGGAATTTTATGCAATATGAGTCCATGTTGTGCACCAAACACTCATCCATATTGAATACAGTCGTGTAAAAGAGCCTATAAAATGTTTGTTACCAGTGAGTGTTTGGAAAATGGAGAAGTTCCTGATGGAGTGAGGAAATTCTAGGCTAGGGGTTGTATGTTGGAATTGTCATGGATTCTCCTATTGCACAGCAGCATATAGCATACAGTATGTGATAATATACTTCATGTTAGCAAGGATATTCATGTGACGGTCACTGTACAAATTTCTTTTCCCTTCAGGAAGTCCGGATGGAACGGTGATAAGAGAATGTTCCGTAAGGGGAAAAAGAGACACAGTAGTAGTAGCTCTCAAAGCAGTGAGATCAGCACCAAGAGTAAGGTCTGTACACTATGTGATAAGAGAATTTTCCTTGTATATGGGGTGGACAGTAACACTGCTACTTTGTTTTCTAAAAAATCCACGTCCAGTCTTTCTTTTTTTGCAGTTGGGTCCCAGGCTGCCTGCTCGATACCTAACTGCATTGATTTTAACTAAAATCCTAAGGCTATGTTCACACAGCTTAATTGCGGGCATGTATTTCACCCGCAGTTACGCCGTGTGCCCGGGGGCTGGAGCACGATGGGGCGGGGGGGCCGCCAGCCCGCGGGCCCCATAGACATTCATTATTCTGGCATGAAATACGCCGTGAATAATTGACATGTCACTTCTCTCCCCGCTCGCCGTATTGTGCGAGCAGAGAGGGGAGACGTAATCCATAGTTCTCTATGAGACCTGTGGATTACCGTAATGACTGGGAGGTTTCTCGCCTCATATTTCACGCCGTGTTGCGCGAGATACATCACAAAATAAGCCGTGTGAACATGACCTAAGGAGGAGACCTTAGCTACTTTCTCCATCACAGATGTCACTCTTAGGCTATGTTCACACAGCTGATTTTAAGACGGATTTCAGTCCGTATTGCGCGCCGTACTGCGCGCAAATACAGCTTAAATCCGTCCCTGTCATTACAGTAATCCACAGTTCTCATAGAGAACTATGGATTCCGTCTCCTCTCCCCGCTCGCGGTATTTTGCGAGCGGGGAGAAAGTGACATGCACATTATCCCGGCGGGATATGCACCGTGGATAATGAAAGTCTATGGGGCCGGCGAGCAGCGCCCCCGTTCATACGCCGTAATTGCGGGACGGATTTCGTCAATCAGCCGTGTGAACATAGCCTTAAAGTACACATCCCATCAACCTGTACGATAATATGTGTGGAAGTCATCATTAGAGTATGCTTACACAGCGTACTGTACGTGCCGCAATATGCCAGTGTACAGCATGTACTTCTAAAACGCGCTGTGCCAGCCCCCACTTTGTCTAGCGCGTAAGCGCAATTACTTCCTGAAATACAGACCACAAATATGCCATGTGAACATACTCCTTTTTTAAAAAAAATTTTTTAAGAAGTAATTCTAGGAAATGTTTGGCCGGGACAGCAGATGGTGACCCCAGTCTCTTAAACGGAATCTGTCACCAATTTTTTTTTTTTTTTTATATATATATACCAGTTAACACCAGACACTGATCCATATTCTTGTCTGTATGTGGGACAGCATTCTTGCACTGCTTTTAGCAGCATTAAGAGAGATGCTTTACATCAGCTTTATGGGTATAGGAGCCTGTGAACAGGAGCAGACCCATTGACTTCTATAGGAGAGTTTTCTAGGCATGCTCTGTGGCCTGTGAAGAATTCAGTGTGCAGGGAGGAGGAGAGCGTGAACTGTGACATCTCCTATTGTGACTGGTGGATTCTGTTATCTATACACATTGGTGTCACCTTTCAGTCTAACCCTGCTTGTATTGATCATGAACAGGCTACTGAAAATCTTTCTTTATAGAACAGGAAGTGTTCGACTATTATTAGGCCTAGTGGCCAAAGTGAAAACTGCAGGATTTAAAAAAATTTGAAAGTGATATGGAAAATTTAAAAAAAACAACCAAAAATTATTAAAAAATGTGTTTAACATAAAAACATGAGTTAAACAATAAGTCATTTTTGATGACGCATTCCCTTTTAATGCCCAACAAAAAGATGATTATAGGGCTTCCCCTTGCAGTTTTATTGATTAATCAGTTGTAATCTTTGTGAGAACATTGCAGCAAGTGTTAAATATCTGCAATTCAGCTGCAGAGGAACAATATTAGAATTCTCCATTAAAGGGGTTTTGACATAGTAACATGATATGCCATCAAGTGCCTCTGGGACCCGCACTTTATCTCTAGAGTGGACCCTTGGACAAGCGACTGCACAAGCTCTGCCCCTCTCCATACATTTCAGTGGGGATTTTGAGTACAGCCAAATGCAACTGCTCAGCTGTACTCGGAACTCCCATTGAAATTAATGGAGTGGGCGCACGCTTGTGCAGTCACTTGTCTGTTCAGAATGGAAGTTTCAGGGGCCCGGTTTGGAGATAAGTGTGGGTCCAGAGGTGGGACCCACCTCTATTTAACATTGATACCATATGCTATTGATATGATGTCCATGTCTGTGATGGCAAAACTACTTTAATGGTGAAAACCTTTGCCATTCACATGCACCTTCATTCATTTTGAGACGTCCTAAAATTCGTGCCTTCCTGTAATAGATGCTGGATGTGAGGTCTCTGTGTTAAGAAGTCTAGAGTTTACTATGGGCTCTCTGCTTTCCCTCTAAACTTGTACAAAGTCTTATTGATTCACCATCTTCAAACTTTCTTGTTTGTGCAACCTTATGTACATCCTATATGAGCTGCCCTTCTTGGATGCTCTCCCGCCATGCTGTTGTGTACAACCTCCTCCCTCTCCCTGCTACCAACACTGACTGAAGGGAGGGAGGGAGAGAGCAGATAGTGATGAGAAGCAGGTGCAGTACTTGACAAATTTCTTGGTGATTTTGCAAAACAGTCAGGCAGGCGAAGGACTTACACAAACTCCACAGCAACAAAATGGTAGCAAATTTTTAATGACGACTGTTTAGAAAGTTGCTTAATTTTGCATTTAGGAAGCAACTGTACAATACAAAAATGAAGGCAAAGGTACCCATATCCTTTGAGCATAACAAAGCTCTCATTGGAGTCAGTGGGCTGTGATCATCTTTGTATATGCTGTCCATGCTGACTCATAGGTAAGGGTTCTAGATTGGTTCCCTGCAATCTCTTAACACAATTTTCTAATAGGGTATATTTAAATGACTTTACTAAACCAGGAAATATCTTTAAATGGTGATTCAGTAGAATATCCCATCACTCTATGATTGCTGGGGTCTGACCTTTGGGACCCTCACCAATCCTGAATGGCAAGTAAACCCTCACACCGACCAATTTATTGGTTCCTCTCCTCAAGGAGAGATTTTTCCCCTTTCGAAGCCACTCTTGCCTCACACCCAGCCAACCAGTAAGTTCTACACTGCACCGATGAGGGGGAAATACCCCGAAATAGCTGTCTGTAGTTGAACTTAACTGCTTTGGCTCAAATCCCTTTCACATTGCTAGCCTCCTGCGAGCTACATGTGAACTGAGGATAACTGCATCCAATAGAAGGCGCTGTGGAGCTTCTCAGCTCTTTTCCTATAAGCCTTTGCTTTATGCAAAACAGTCAGTGAGGTCTAAATGGCAAGTAAACCCGCACACCGACCAATTTATTGGTTCCTCTCCTCAAGGAGAGATTTTTCCCTTTTCTAATCGTGAGAATGACAGTCACAGTGCAGATTTAGCACTGCTACCTCTTCTTAGTATTTACAGTACATAGGCACATCTGGGTACCCTCTGTATTGAGAGCAGCGTCTCCTATGATAGGCAAAGGTTCTTGATCTAAAGAAGATAAATGAGAAAGAACCAGGACTGAATTTTCGTGTAGTATATATTGTGTTGAGTGGTAACTGTGGTTTCTCAGTCTGTAGATTCCAGTCTTGGAGGCCTCTCTAGATCCAGCACCGTGGCTAGCCTTGATACCGACTCTGCTAAAAGCTTTGGTAAGTTACTCTCAAGATGATGATGCACCTCTAACTCCTGTGGAGACCAGTTAAGTGATCTCAGAAGTGCGTGTGGCAATTTGCTGGTTCATAAAACTGGGATTTGTTTGAGGTTTTCTTTTTTTTATAATAAAGTTTAAAAGGGTTTTTTTAGGATTTTATATTGAATGCTTGCTCTAAGTGTAATTGGCTTTCAAGGTGTAATTGGTGGTCGTCCTCACTCACTGCTGTTCATTTGAGTTGCTTGAGCAACTACCGGGCTCAGCGGCTGGTGAGTTTAAAGGGGTTGTCTCACTTCATTGATTCATCTTACCACTGTCCTGTTTTCTTGGTTTCACTTTGAATTCAGGGGCGTGTTTACTGGCTACTACTAGGCTGCAGTAAAAGCCAGGTCTGTAGCTATAGCAACCAGTGCTGGCAGCCTATCAGGATAGAGCGAACAGGTCTGTAGCTATAGCGACCTGAGGAGCTGATGCAGCCCATATAAGAGGGGATATCTAGGAATAGGTAGGACACTGTTAATGGACACATATTGCAAAGTGACTTGTTTTTGCAAGATCTTTAACATAAAAAGCAATCCTTGTAGTGAGACAACCCCTTTAAGCTTACAAACATATTTTTGGGAAATACTGCAGGATTACCTTCTCTAGCAGTGATTTTTGCAGTCTCCAACATCACTTCCTCTCTCTATCTCAGGGGCGTTGCTAGGGTCCTAAAACATCCGGGGCCCGGCCCTTTGTGTTTTGCTCAGTAGGGCTGGGTTCACACAACATTTTTCACGCCACATTGTGAACTGCGGATGTATTTTTACAGAGAAAAACCTTCTGCTCCTGTCACTAATTTTCAGCATATTCCACATAGAGTGACCCTATATCTATATACCTGCCTCAGCAGTCACAGCACAATGAAAATCACCAATGACAAATGTACTTTTTCAAAACCGCTCACCTCCGTATGACAGTGTAATACCCCTAAATAACAGTCACCATATAATCCACTGATACATGGAGCAAATCTACCAGACAAGTGATTGTTACTAAAAAACTCCTACAAAACCAAGAACCAAAACTATTACTACAAAGGACCAAATAATCCTGCCAGACCCTGACCGAATGCGGCCCCCACATGTGACTATCAGCTGTACACAGGCTCTGATTACATATACCACCGCCATACAGTGACCAAATAGTGGTAGATACTAGTTGTATGTAGACGCTCTGCAGACATATAAGTGATTACACTGCAGTTACATTTAGTGACTCACCGGAGACGTCTTTTCTGATCAGCGTCGTTCACTTTCCCTTTTCTTCTCCATCCGGTTCACACCTTCATGCTGATTTCTCCCGGCCAAACTCGTCCCTGAGGATTTGGACACAAATATCTTAGAATCCTCACATTTTCAGCAACTCCTTACTTATAGGTATATAAGTCCCATCAGTTAGGTAGGTGTATAGGTCCCCTCAATTAGGCAGGTATATAAATATAGGGTCACTTAGGCAGGTATATAAATATAGGGGCACTCTCAAGCAGGTATATAGATATAGGGGCACTGAGGCAGGTATATAGGGGCTCAGACAGGAATATAGGGCCACAGGCAGAATAGGGGGCCACAGGCAGGTATACGGGGCCACAGGCAGTATATGGAGCCACAGGCAGTATAGGGGGCCGCAGGCTGTATAGGGGGCCACAGGCAGGTATAGGGGGCCACAGGCAGTATATGGGGCCACAGGCAGGTATATGGGGCCACAGGCAGGTATAGGGGGCCGCAGGCAGGTATAGGGGGCCGCAGGCAGGTATAGGGGGCCGCAGGCAGGTATATGGGGCCACAGGCAGGTATATGGGGCCTCAGGCAGGTATATGGGGCCACAGGCAGGTATAGGGGGCCGCAGGCAGTATATATGGGGCCGCAGGCAGTATATATGGGGCCACAGGCAGTATATATGGGGCCACAGGCAGGTATAGGGGGCCACAGGCAGTATATAGGGGGCCACAGGCAGTATATAGGGGACCACAGGCAGTATATAGGGGACCACAGGCAGTATATAGGGGGCCACAGGCAGTATATAGGGGCACTGAGGCAGGTATATGGGGCCACAGGCAGTATATAGGGCCACAGGCAGTATATAGGGGGCACACAGGCAGGTAAACGCTATAAAAAAAAACAAAATTAATACTCACCTTAGTTCCCCCGGCGAGTGCGTTCTGTCCTCTTCAGCCCACGCTCCTCCGGCAGCTCCTCGGGCGCACAGCCTGTGACGCGCTGTGCGCCCGAGGACAGGCAGCGGCGTGATGAGGTCATTACATCGCGCCGCTGCCAGCTGAGCCGCACGGGGCCGCGGCGGGTCCTCAGTGCAATGAGGACCCGGCGGCCCCGCTGTGTCGGACCCGGAGACGGTCCGACACTGTCTGCGGAGCAGAGAGCGAGCGCTCCCTGCCCCGCAGAAGCCCTCCGTTGCAGGGCAGGTCGGTGCTCCAGGCCCATGGCAGCGGCCTGGAGCCCGGGAGGTTCGGGGCACAGGGGGTTTTATTCGGGGCCCGAGCCCCGAATAAAACAGCCTAGCGACGCCCCTGCTCTATCTTAAACTAAATCGTTCAAAAATTGGATAGTTTTTTATCAACTGACCTAATCACTGTATTTCAGTTGCCTCAATCGTAACTTTTAATTATAAATATAACTAAAACATGGCCCACATTAAACAAGTGTATAAGAACAACCACATAAAGTCTCATTATCAAAATAAATCTGCATTGTTATGGGGGATAAAGAATTAGCCATATACAAATAAAGGCACAAAAGAAGTTATAGGTGTAACTCACTGTTACTCAGAGGTCCCTCCAATCAGTTTAGTTGCAAGTGTTATCGAGAAGTGACGGTTTATTTCTTGAGTAATAAGTTTTCATTGTGACTCCAATAAACCTCTGGTGTTCTTATGTGCTTATCTGAGGAAACAGAGAAGAAGCCAAAATAATAGTGTATCTACACTTTCCCTCTCGTCACCCTGCTTAAAAAGAGGGTCATCGCCACGAAAAGGGCGGCCCCACTTATCGGTGGTACATGTTTTAACTATATTTATGATTAAAAGTTATGTTTTGTGCTTAGGGCAATTGAAATGCAGTGATTAATTCCTTTGTGCCCTAACCGTTATATCATTTGGTGTTTTCCTTCCATCTACTAACCTATCTAAACCTGATATTTCGATTTCAACTCCTTGGTATGTACAAACACAATTTTGGGGTCATGTTAGACTCGGATATTTCATTCATACTATTTATAGAATCGCTTGCATCCTTATGAAACCTGTATATCAAAAACATCTCACGAATTTACCCTTTTTTTTTTTTTTTGCTGTGGAAGGTGCCGAACTCTTAGGAAAGGTCCACACAGCAAAGTGAAACAGCCGTCCAAAATCCGACGGCATTTTCACTTTGCTAGACTGCTCCGCACTGCTGTTTTTTTGTGAAAAAAACGGTGGTCAGATTTCAGGTTCCCGGCAGCCCAGTACATTAATGGGGTTGTCTCACTACATTGATTCATCTTACCTCAGTCCTGTTTTCTTTGTTTCACTTTGAATTCAGGGACGTGTTTAGTGGCTTCTATTAAACTGCAGTAGAAGCCAGGTCTATAGCAACCAGTGCGGGCAGCCTATCTGGAGAGATCAAACAGGTCTGTAGCTATAGCGACCTGAGGAGCTGATGCAGCGCATACAAGAGGGGATATCTCAGAATAGGTAGGACACTATTAATGGACATATATTGCAAAGTGACTTGTTTTTGCAAGATCTTTAACATAAAAAGCAATCTTTGTAGTGAGACAACCCCATTAAGGATGTGGGAATCCGATGTTGTTCCCACAGAATATTGAACATGTTCTATACTCAGCCTTACGTTTTTTGTTTTTTGGTTTCCCTCATTAAAAAATCTGCGCTGTGTAGACTACAGCAGGGATTTTCTATTGAGGGCTACACAGCGCAGGGTACGGTTGGTTTTTCAGCGAATTCAAAATACTGAATACACAGAAAAAAAACATCAAAATCCTGTGCTGAGTAGACGTAGCTTTATTGTTCTGATTTATTGTGGTCTTGATTACTCTAAATCTTCACTAATTGAATTTCCCTTCATCTGAGAAAAAGCACCCGGCTTTCTTTCTGTCCTTGATACATCGTTGCTTTCCCTGGACCGTCAATCCCACGGGTTGCCTCTTCAGTGTAAAAAGAAATTTAAAAATTTAATTATCCCCCCCACAATCCCCCATGGTGGGGCCCCCTTCCTTTATCTCCAGTGCCATCTGTTATTGACCAATCTAACAACCACTACATACTGTTAAAGGGGTTGTCCACAAAAAAAAAAATTATGTAACATTGGGTACAGGGTGGGGAAAAAAAGTGAAAAAGGTAAAACACAAACCCAAAAAATAATATAAAAAAAAATTTACACCGCCCTTTCCTTTACAAACACCAATGATTGCACCCTCAAAAGATCAAAAATAAAGTATGCATATTTGGTATCACCACATGCGTAAAGATTTTTTTATACCTTGGACTGTATCTAGAACAAGGGGAAATCCTGTAAGTCTTGAGGAAAGAAAGTTTCTACATAAACATAGAAAGGGATTCTTTACTGTTAGAGCATGAGACTGTGGAACTCTCTCCCAGAGGAATTGTCTGAATTCACTAACAATTTCAAAAATGGTCTGATGCATTTTAGAGCTAAAAATATAAAAAGTTAAGTGATTAGGACCCTGAGAAGGGTTGATACTTTTTCTAGAATAATATAAAAAAGTTTAGTGACTAGGTTTTGGGAAAGGGGGGTCGTTGACCGGGGATTTATTCGATTGCCAGTTTGGGATCAGAAAGGAATTTTTTCCCCCAATGAGGAAAATTTGGCTTTACCTCGGGGGGTTTTTTTCCCCTTCCTCTGGATAAACACTTTAGCAACACTTTAGAAAAATGGGCTAAAAACTGGATGGAGTTGTCTTTTTTCGGCCTCAAACTATGTAACTATGAAAACACCTACCCTATAAATCTGCCCCTTTTTTAACGGGCCCCCGGTGAACCCCAAAAGTCATGTAAACCCCAAAAGTGGACAAATAAAAACATCATTTTTATCACGAAAAAAAAACCCCTTAAAAAAGCTTGTATATGGAAACGAAAAACAGTTAGGTTTATCAAAGACACAAGCTTTAAATATTGTTTTACACAAAAAAAAGATAAAAAAAAAAACATAAAAACTATTAGGTTTGGTATTTTCTTCCCCCTGTTTCCCAAAAAAAAACAATTTAAAAGCAATCAAAAAGCCTTGCCCCCCCAAAAAGGGGTCAATAATATGTCAACTTCACCCCAAAAAAAAAACAAGCCCCTACACAGCTTGACACAGAAAAAAAAAAAGTAAAGCCATAAACTATGATGATGCAAAAAAGTGTTTTTTTTTTTGGATAAAAATGTTTTTTTTGTGTAAAAACATAAAAAAAAAAAAAAAAAATGCAGGGGTGGGTATCGCTGTAATCGTATTGATGCTGGGAAGAGTGCAATTTTTACCGCACTGAGCTGTAAAAATTTTAAAAAAAAAACTGCCGATTTTGTATTTTGTTCAAAACACTTGACAATAACCTTGATAAAAAATGACAAGCTTATATGAACCCCATAATGGGACCAATAAAACGTCAATCATCCCCCCAAAAAAAACAAGCCCCAAAACGCTCCGTTACAGAAAAAAAGAAAAAGTTTGGGTGTCAGAATATATGACAAAAAACCCATTTTTTTTTAAAGCATTTTTATTGTTAAAAGTAATAAAATATAAAAACTAAATTATATCATTGTTATTGGACCCACCCCCATGTAATGTTATCCTGTCATTTACACTGCACGGGGAAAAGCGTACAAAAGCAGCCCAAAAAGCAATACGGAATGTGTTTATTTCCCCCCCTTTTTTTTGGCCAGTTTTAAAAAATGTGGGAAAACTGTGAGCCCAAAAAGACAATGCATCCCTAGATGAGTCCATTGGGGGGGATTAATCCAAAAAAGGGCCTTCTGGGGGGATTAACCTGTTTTGGTATTTGGGGCTTTTTTAAAAGCGAAGGCCCCCCCCAAAATCTGCTTCCAAAACCCCTGTACGCTCCCCCCTTGTCGTTTTGGCCCAAACAGCAGTTACACCCAATGTAGGGGATTGCCCAACTTGGGGAAAAAATGGGTAACAAAACCCATAAATAATAGGTGAACTGGTGGGCTTTCTTTTTTTAGGCTCACAAACTAGGTAACATGTAAAATTTTGGGGGTTTTTTTTTTTAAATTCTTGTAAAAAATGAAACATTTTAGGTAAAATTTTTAAAAACTTAAAACTTTTTTTTTTTTCTTTTTTCACAGTTAATCAAAAAAATCTATGAGGAACCCGTGGGGGTTTACATACTCACTTTTTAGGGGTGTTTATTTGTTTTTTGCACCTTGGGTTTCCGCAAACCCAAATGGCGCCTAAATAAAATCTAATGAAAATAAGACCCCCAAAAACCAGTAGGTTCTGCTCTTATTCTGATGCTTGTGATTGAGCCCCAAAAAGGTCAGGGGGGCCCCATATGGGATATCTCAAAAAAAGACAGAATTGGGGGAATCAAATTTATTGTATTTCTCTAACCACTACCCTGTCTCCCGTAAATAATGGATAAAATTAAAAAAACTGAAAAAAAAAAGTTACATTTTGAAATTTCACCTCCCCTTTTCTTTAATTTCTTTAAAACCTAACGGGTTAAAAAATTCCTAAACCTGTTCAAAAACTTTAAGGGGGTTTTTTTCTTGAGAAGCATTTATGGGGCTCTAACACAGGGCCCCTCAAACCATGTCAGAACTGAAGGTCCCCAAAAAAAAACTATCTTTCAAAAAATTTTTTGAAAAATTTTAAAATTTCTACTAAATTTTTAAGACCCCTTTAAAGTCGTAAAAAAAAAAAAATTTTTTTTTAAAAAAGTGCCAACCCACAGTACAGAGACATTTTTTGTAGTTTTAAAATTTTTGTGTGAAATAACTGTCTTACACGCAGACATTTTTGAAGTTTGAAAATGCTAAATTTTTGCCAATTTTCACAATATTTAGATATTTTTCTCAAATAAAAAAAGATTGTATGGACCAATATTTCTTACTAACTTAAAGCACAATATGTCATGAGAAAACATTCTCTGAATCACATAGATAGGTAAAAGTATCTGTATATAGTTGTACTGTCAGGGTGGCAGGTTCATCCATTTTTCATGTAAACCACCTCCTATTTATGAAACATGGCCGGCCATTGTAAACTTGGCACTTCTTACCGTATGTTTCACCCATACACCCTAATAGATTGTAAGCTCTCACGAGCAGGGCCCTCACACCTTGTCTCTCATTTGTAAGTACTTTTAATGTGTAATGTCTGTACGTTTACCCTCAAATTTGTAAAGTGCTGCGGAATATGTTGGCGCTATATAAATAAAGATTATTATTATATTATTATTATTATAAGTATCAAAAAGTTATTGTCACCTAAAGTGACACATGTCAGATTTCAAAAATGGGACTCTGTCGGGGAGGTCAAAACTAGCTGCAGTGATAAGGGGTTAAAAAAAGGCTATAAGTGATTGCATGAAAACCTCACAGGAAGTGCACTTCCTCTCAAGCTGCAGAGATAGCTTAGGAGCTCATGATGCAAGGCTGTGTGAATTATGCAGGACACAAGAGCACATAACAGAAGTAATGCGGCATCATCAGCTCAGGTAATACTGGGGGGGATTCCTGCTCATTAACCTCTTCATCTATGTTTCCCACAGGACAAGCCTCAAGTAATTCAGAGCCTTGTGCTGAGTTCAAGGTGAAATATGTGGGATCAATTGAACGGGTCAAGCCAGAAGAAAGCAAGGTGTTGCAGAGATCTCTGGACCTAATAAATTATATTGATGTTGCTCAGGTAATGATTACAGAATGGGCAGTGTGCACCATGCCTACACTAATATCAGGTTTAAGTCTAATGGCTGCTATTGGGGAACTGTACAGACTCCATGTTCTGTCTCTATAGATGACTATATTCTCTATGTAGTGCTAAAATATATGTATATATCCTAAGTAGTGGCAGTACCAGGCACAAAAGATCCAAAAATGTACAAAATAAGTTTGTTTTTGTATTCAAGATTGGTTTACCAAAAATTATTGGTAAACCACCTTGTGTTTTTCACTTCAGACTCCCACTTCCTGTGCAGGCTGAGGGTGGGTCTACAGCAGTGATTGACATTTCAGCTCTGCTAGCTCCTTTTCATGCTACAGGGACATTACTGATAGAGGGGTTGTGAAAAAACAATGACACTGTCCAAGCAGGGTGTTTGGTTATAAATGTGAGCTAGCAGAGCTGTATTTGTCATGAGAGGAAGCTTCTCGGCTTCTCGTGAAAGTGAAAAACTTACATGCTGCCAAGACTCATTGTTAGCTACTGACTGACTCTTATTTTTTTATATAATTACACACAAATGTGCTCTGCAGACCTGGCAGGGTGGTACAAGGCTGCTCTCTGATCAGTAACTCTAAGGCCATGTTCACACGGCTTATTTGTGCACGTATTTCAGCCCGTAATTCGCGGCATACTGCGCGAATTACGGGCTGAAATATGGCCCAGTCATTACGGTAATCCACAGTTCTCATAGAGAACCATGGATTATGTCTCCATGTCAATTACTAGCGGCGTATACGCGCCGCTATTAATAATAGTCTATGGGCCAGTGAAGTGCCGGCCCCCCGCTCCCCGCCCTCGCTCCCACCCTGCCCCCGTCCACACGGCGTAATTGCGGGGCGTAATTACGCCCCGCAATTAAGCCGTGTGAACATGGCTTAATGGTTAAAGTGGTGGTCAGTAACTAGAGAAGCTTATGTAAACGAGGAGGTAACATAAACTGCTCTAATTCTAAAATGAGGCAAAATCCAAACAGCATTGTATTTGGTAATAGTCTTTAGCTACCGTTACCTGCATGTTAAGACTAATTAGTGAGATGGGTATACCTCTTTAATGACAGCCATTGCTTTGTTATTGCTCCCTATTCCTAAAGCACCATCCTCTTTCCGTAAGAAGAATAGGTTCATTTATAGTACGTAGAGTTGTTTTCGACTTGTCATCTTATTTAGTTATTTACTACAGCAATTTAGCACTTACTGACAAACATCTCTGGTATGTATTTTATTCTGTATTTTAGCAAGATGGAAAACTTCCTTTTGTGCCTTCGGATGAAGATTTCATTATGGTGGTTTCAAAATACGGCATCAAAGTAACTACCTTGGATCAGTATGTAAGTGATTGTAGATTTACTTCCTCAGCTCAGTAAAACTAGTGATAAAATATAAAGTCTCGGGATGGTTGATAGGAAATAAGGGGTTGGACAAATTTACTTGCTCTGTAAGTTACATTGGATGTGTCTGGCACAAATGTTTCTGCAGCTTCATAAGAAAAGCTATAAATCACTTTTTCTGATCTGTTTGCTATGTAGACAGATGTAACTGTGCTGATAGCCAGGACAGCAACTTACTACATAGCTTAGTAAACTAGGGGCAGGTATACCCTATCTTTCCAGAGGCAAGGAGGCTCATTAGAGCCATGAAAGTAGATTGGGAGTGCTTTTCACCTTCTGTAAGGCAAGAGAGTGTTAGAGGCTATAGACATTTTTGACATGATAAAAAATATTTGTACATATGTATCTGAAGTTAAAGGAGTTGTCTCCCTACAGAGTTTCACAGAATGCATGAATGAAATACTCTGTCACTTCCTGGTTCAGACTGACTCATTTGCATACAGCTCTGTGCTCCATGCTTTCAGTTGCTAATTAGATCAGATTAGCTGAGAAGCTTTTCAAACTGCTCTCAGAAGGCTTTATCTGATCCCCAAAACAAAAGCCCTAATTACAGTTCTGTTTATTTTACATAAATCAAGCTTTTTACTGCACAGCAGCACAGACACTGCTGTGACCTGTGTGATGACATCACTCACTGTTATCTCATTGAACAAACAGCAGGGGGAGAATTGTTTACAGGTCAGTTACTGAGGGAACTGAAATAGCCAGAGGAGGTCATAAATTCAATTGTATCTCCTTAGGGAAAACAGAGGAACAAAGCAATATATTTGGAAAATGTCTTTATTTTGTGTTCCCTACAATTTGAAATCTATTCTTTGTAGCGAGACAACCCCTTTAAAGGGGTTGTCTCACTACATCGATTCATCTTACCTCAGTCCTGTGTTCTCTATTTAATTTTTGAATTCGGGGACATGTTTACTGGCTTCTACTGGCTTGCATTGAGGACTACTGAGGTCACCGGGTCTGTAGCTATAGCGACCAGTGCTGGTAGCCTATCAGGAGAGAGAGAACAGGTCTGTAGCTATAGTGACCTGAGGAGCTGATGTAGCTCATACAAAAGGGGATATCTAGGAATAGGTAGGACACTGTTAATGGACACATAAATTGCAAAGTGATTTGTTTTTGCAAGTTCTTTAACATAAAAAAGCAATCCTTGTAGTGAGACAACCCCTTTAAAACGCGGCACATAGTTTCATTCTAGTCTTTATTCTTTTGTTAGTTTTCCAGACACCTGATATTTATTTATTTATTTTTTTTAAAAAAATGTTTATTCGGATTTTTCAAATAAAATTTAACAAATCTGATATTTATTTTGCAGCCTACTCCTAGTTATAGATGTTTTTCTTGTGGACTTGTGCCTTCCAGTAATACATACTGCATGAGATGACTGTGTCCCCAGGATGCTGCTGCCTTCACTAACTCTGTAGTGAAAGCATCAGCTTTAATTCTGGAGTTACTTATCCTTTTGCAGCGTGTGAGGAACCTCCACTCCTCTGTACTAACAGTTACTGTTGTTGAGGGTGTAAATCCTTCTCCTTCTGAGGGTGGGTTCCCTCATTATCTGCTGTGGGTGCCCTCTTCTCTGTGTACACTGTCACAGTCTAAGTGATTCTTCCCCCTCCTCCTTCAGGGCGACTTTTGTGCTTTTCACCCTACCTTGAGCCTGCGTAATCAAATCCTGACTGAAGAGTTGGATATTTTTTCCTATCTCTCCACGCTGATCTGCCCTGTACAACCTCATGCCCTTTAATGTTACTATCTCTAACAAAGAGAGAATGGAGGGTAGGAGCACAAAGAGCCATGAAAAAGAGAAGCACCGTGTAGCTGAATTTGTTAGATTCAGCAGGACAGCCAGTTATGTGAAGGAGCTAGGCTTTTACATAGTCACATGGTTTGTAAGGCCGAAAAAAGACAGAAGTCCATCAAGTTCATCCTATTGCGCTAAAGTGTTCATCCAGAGGAAGGCAAAACCCCCATGAGGTAGAAGCCAATTGTCCTTATTTCAGGGAACAATTCCTTCCAAACTCCAATCTGGCAATCAGAATAATTCCCTGGTTCAGTGACCCTTCTCTAGAATCCTAGTCACTATAACTTGTTATATTATTACACTCTAGAAATGCATTCAGATCCTGTTTAAACTCTTGTTAGTGAATTCACCATGACAAGTTCCTCTGGCAGAGAGTTCCACAGTCTCACTGCTCTTACAGTAAAGAATCCCTTTCTACATTTTTGTAGAAACCTTCTTTCCTCTTGGCGTAGAGGATGCCCCCTTGTTCTAGATACAGTCCTGGGTATAAATAAATCTTGGGAGAGATCTCTATATTGACCTTTAATGTATTTAAACATATTTATCATGTCCCCCCAAAGCCGTCTTTTCTCTAAACTAAATAACCCTAACCTTGCTAATCTTTCTGGGTACTGTAGTCCACCCAGTCCTTTTATTATTTTTGTTGCCCGCCTTTGTACCTGTTCAAGCTCTACAATGTCTTTCCTGTGCCCAAAACTGTACACAATATTCCATGTGTGGTCTAACCAGTGACTTGTATAATGGGAGAATAATGTTCTCATCATGTGCATCTATGCCCCTTTTAATACACCCCATGATCCTATTTGCTTTGGCTGCTGCTGCCTGACACTGGCTGCTACAATTAAGTTTACTGTCCACCAGGATTCCCAAGTCCTTCTCCATGTCACTTTTACCCAGTGTTTTTCCATTTAACATGTAATCATGTAATGGATTTTTCTTCCCCATGTGCATAACCTTGCATTTATCTGTGTTATACCTCATCTGCCAATTCTCTGCCCAGGCCTCCAACTTATCCAGATCCCTTTGTAATAACACAACTCTATAATTTGTTGATATAAGTGTTGGAAGCTCTGTTTAGATCCTCTTTTGCAGATTCTGTCAAATTTGACTGAAAAAAGCGCAACATGCTTTCTTCCCATCAAAACAATAGATGCCAAGACAAAACTCAGTGATCCCACATTATAAGTCAGATGGGTCTGTCAGGCGTCTTTGGTGCCTCTCTTGCAATATATCTGGCTCTTGGTCATTTTAGTTTATTTGCTCCTATTACAGAACAGAATTGACGACAAAGGTGTAAACTCAGCTTTAAAAACTCAATTTATCAGATTTATGTGGGAAGCAGCAGCACAGCCAGCTATGTACAGGAGACACTATAGAAGCAAAACGATAGGAGACTTTTTAATGAAGACTTATTGCAAAATTATGTAATTTTGTATTAAAGGGGTTTTGCCACAAAGCAAAATTGACGTGGAAAGCTTGCAAATTAAATAATAAACATTTTCACCATTCATTATTATTAAAAATTCTGCACCATTTTTGTTTTAGCTGCTCCTTTAGTGATCCATTGTTTACAGCTCATCTCCAGGGGATACAACTAGGCCTAAGAGCTTCTCAGCCCTGGTCGCACATGCTCAGACATCACCTCTCCTCTTGGGCAGCTACTGAGTGTTCAAACCCAAGGTGCTGTCATTCTACTCCCGTCCTCTGTACTCCTTAGTAATTAGTCAAACAGTGCAAATAAATAAAAAAGAAACCTCACTGAGGTCTGTGCATTGCTAAAGAGAAAAAAAACACAGGTCTGGTTCCTGCAGGAATTTGAACGTGGGACCGTTGTGCCTGGTGGCAAAAACTTTACCTCTCAGCTACTCACAACTCTTTACATAAACAGACCTTTCTTTGACTAGAGAGAGGAAAGGCCTGGTAATGTCATCCTGCAGTGTCACATAATATGCAATTGAAACAAATCACACACGCCCCCTTCTGTGCTCACAGGGCTGAAGAGCTGGATACAGGAGGTATGAAATGAGATCATGGCAAAACCCCTTTAAGGATGTTAATGAACAGTAAAAATTTCAATCCAAAAGTGTCTATATCCTTTTCAGCCTTACTCACCAGACAAATAAAATGAATTTCTAGGATTTAATATTGATGACCCAAGCATAGACTTTAGGATATGTTCACACATTCAGGATTTGCCTCTGCTGCAGATATCAGTGTCTGAGGCTCACACTTCTGCTATGGATGTGCCACAGATATTAGGAAGGATTAGCCCCATTTTCATTACAGGCTAATAAAGGCTAATTCATGACTTTTCTGTACAAAATCCACAAGAGAGTCACCATGCTTGTCCTCTGCGCAGGTGAATTCTCTCCACGTAGTGGATAAAAAGCCATATGGAATTCTACCAGAGTATGTGACTGTGGCATAAAATGCCTCCTTCCTATGCACTGGATGTGCAATGGGCCTTACTGTGTAATCTGTGTACTCAGCACAGTACTACCCATGTTATTGCAGCTCAAAAATGAGGAAACCGAGGCAGAACTTCCAAAGATCTTAAAAGTGTTGCCTGAGTTTCTTCTTCTATGGTTGTCGGGTTTAAAAACTAATAGTTCTTCAAAAAGTGGGAATTACCTCTAGAGCGCTAAAAAAATGGTTAAAAAGTAAAAGATAACAAATTTATTTCACATAGACATGACGCGTTTCGCGAGTGTTCAAAACTCGCTTCTTCAGATGTGTCATTACATCAATCTAACAAGATTTATATCTATTTCCTATCTAGACACAAATTACTACCTAATTGGATAATTCAGTGAATCAATAATCTTAATTGTAAACAATCAATCATTTACTATAAAAGTCATTCATGATGAGAAGCATTCCTTTATAAAAAAAAAAAAGCTTGTCTAAGAACTACCTTAAAAAAATTATATGTTATTAATGAAATGTCATTTTTATTAATATGTATGTATGTTTTACATTTTATTTTATCAAGAAAAAGGCTATTTTAATACTTTTTTTTCTGAATTTCTATGTGGTAATAAAATAGTATGGTTAAAAAGAAAGGTTTTTTTTTTTAGACAACGGATTTGAATACCTCATTCAGTCCGTGTGGTTTTAGTGTATTTAACTTGTATATCCAATACATTTCATGGCTGTTTAGTTTTTTTTATTCTATTGGGTATATCTTCTGGAATATGCTCAATGGGTAGCTCATTACTATTATGTTACTATTATGGAATTCTTGACAGTGTCTAGGTAGACTATGTACAAGTCGGCCGTGTTTAATATTGTAGCGATGACCTCTTAAAGTAGTTCTTAGACAAGCTTTTTTATAAAGGATCTAGTCTTGTGAATGGAAATTTATGAATGACTTTTATGAATACTTCTCATCATGAATGACTTTTATAGTAATTGATTGATTGTTTACAATTAAGATTATTGATTCACTGAATTATCCAATTAGGTAGTAATTTGTGTCTAGATAGGAAATAGATATAAAGCTTGTTAGATTGATGTAATGACACATCTGAAGAAGCGAGTTTTGTACATTAGCGAAACGCGTCATGTCTATGTGAAATAAATTTGTTATCTTTTAGGCTATGTTCACACGGCTTAAAATGGGACGTATTTCAGTCCGTAATTACGCGTCGTAGTGCGCGAATTACGGCTGGAATACTGCCCAGGCATTACGGTAATCCACAGTTCTCATAGAGAACTATGGATTACGTCTCCTCTCCCCACTCAGCGAATACGCCGAGGGGGGGAGATAAGTGACATGTGAATTACCAGCGGCGTATACGTGCCGCTGGTAATGAATGTCTATGGGCCGGCGAAGTGCCAGCCCGCCGCTCCTGCCCCGCCCCTGTCCACACGGTGTAATTGCGGGGCGTAATTACGCCCCGCAAATAAGCCGTGTGTACATAGCCTTACTTTTTAACCATTTTTTTTTAAGCGCTCTGGAGGTAATTCCCATTTTTTTAGGAACTATTAGTTTTTAAACCCGATAATCCTGTGTTCCGTTGGCATCCCACGAGGAAACCAAAGGCGGGAAGTTTCGGAGCAGCTTTTCAAAACCTACAAACCACCGCGGTGGATTTCTCAGGCGATCAAGCGTGCTGTACCACAATAGTGCAGCAGGAATAGGTGAGCACTTGACCTCCATCATTGATAAGAGTGGATATCTGTTTAAGATTTCAGCTGCGCTCTTTTTTTCCAGTTACAATTATATCCCTAGAGGAATTTCAGGTGTCTATCCTGAGATTACAGCAAAGGATAATTCTTCTATGGTTGGATGCAGGTTGTTGGCTCAAGTCTGGTGAGATAGGCAGGTATGCAGTGCTGCTGTTCTCTATGATACTCTGGAATTCAGCCATAGGGCATGTCCCCATGGCACAGGTTTTCAGACGGATGTACAGACGGTTTTCGGATTTGAAAGCCCCCTGTAAACCGGCTGTCAACCATTTAAATGGACTTCAATGGAAAATCCGTGGAGCAGTCCCCACTGCACGGATTTTCCGCCGGTTTTTTACACCACTGGTGGTCTGAAAAACTTAGAGCATGTTCATGTTTTGCCTGTTTTTTGGGCGGAACATGTGGGTGCGAAGGGGGAGGGCTTGAATCCACAAACCGCAGACAAAAACTGTCCACTTGCGTGCCAAAAACAGACCAAATACCGATCGGGATTTCCCGACCGATATTTGGTCTCTGCCGTGTAAACGCGGCCTTATTCTGCTAAATGGAGCTGGGGCTGGACTACAGAGCCATAAACAGCTATGAAATGTTGAATTCTGCTACTAATAAAGGTCCTGGGCGTAAGACCCTAATTACAGATTATATCCTAGGGAGCCTCTCGAGTACACGGCTGAGTAAATTAGATCTTGAGCAGAAAGCTGCTTAAGTTATTGTTGCTTTTGCCTTTAAAATCATGTTTTACTATACCAGGACTTTTAGTTCTAGATCCAAATTTTTGCAGATTCAACTGCAGCTTTTTGTTGAAGATATCCATTATCATTAACTACTTTTATGTTATATAAATATATATAAAATAGGAAAATCAGGCAGCACCTCCCAGCAAGAACTTAGGACGGGTGCAAGCAGGTATAAATCCCGTCACGGATGAGTAAACAAAAAAAGGAAAAGCCACTTGCACTCAAATTTAAAAAATGAAAAAAGATCAGTGCTTTATTTCATGTCCACTGGGCAACGTTTCGGCTCACACAGAGCCTTTCTCAAGCAATACAGGAGTGGCAAACATCTTCATTTATAGGTCATTGTACATACACATGCAAATTACATTCATCAGTAAATAAAACAGTGCAAACTACATTATAATATTCGTGACACTCTAACATGTGTTAATATGGACTCAAATCATTAATATATCAAATTAAGTGAAATACATCATGTGACAATCAAGTTCAATATACATGTGCAATAATCAGTGCATAATAACACATTAGATTGCCCAGTGGACATGAAATAAAGCACTGATCTTTTTTCATTTTTTTTAATTTGTGAGTGCAAGTATATATATAAGTGATTCTCAGTGAACCATAGGAACTAAGCTTGTGTCAGAATACAGTTTGGAAACCATAGTAAGAGACCGTGTGTTCACTTGTTTCCTGTGGTTTCAGGATGTGTTACACAGACACCCCCTCTATCTTATCATATCCATGGTGTGCTACGATGATGGACTGGTGGCTGGAAAGAGTTTGCTAGCCCTGAAGACCAAAGATGCCAGTGAGGATGAGTGTAGCCTGTGGGTTTATCAGTGTGCCAATCTGGTGAGTAAACTGAGGCATCCTATAGAAAAAAAGCTGATTGGTTCCCCATTTTTTCACATTTGTAATCAAATGAACATGGCATTTGGCCGCTTTGGTAAAAATCAGCCACATCTGTTTTATGCTGACTAAGAGACAGAATGACGAAATATATATAGTGTGCAGCTTTAGTCATGTAGGTATATAAAGGAAATCTGTCAGGTGGTTTGTGCTACCCAATCTGAGAACAGGATCTGATAGGAGAGAGGCTTATATGATAGAGGGAGGTTATATGATAGAGGGAGAGGCTGAGCTCTGTGATATATAGGGTTATATGATAGAGGAGGGAAGCTGAGCTCTATGATATGTATATAGGGTTTATGATAAGGAACTGAGTTGTGTAATGGTTTGATAGGAAGAGAGGCTTTATATAAAGGGTTATTAAGAAGGCTGACTCTGTGAATATAGGTTATATGAAAGGAGAGAAGTGGCCGGATATTAGTTATTGCTCATCTTCTCTCCTCTATCATATAACCATTTTATATCACAGAGCTCCACTTCTCTCCTTTATCATATAAAACCCATATATCACAGAGCTCAGCTTCTCTCCTCTAATCATAATACCCCTACTATATCACAGGACTAGCTCCTCTCCTCTATCATATAACCCTATACATCACAGGCTCAGCTTCTCTCCTCTATCATATAACCCTACATATCACAGAGCTCAGCTTCCTCTCTTCTATCTTATAACCCTATATATTACAGAGCCCAGCTTCTCTCTTCTATCATATAACCCTATATATCACAGAGCTCAGCTTCTCTCCTCTATCATATAACCCTATATATCACAGAGCTCAGCTTTTTCTCCCTCTATCACATCCTTCTCTCAGATAGGGTATCATAAATCACCTGACAGGTTCTCCTTAATACTCATGGGTCTGCTGTATTCTTTCTACAGGAACATGCCCAGTCCATCTGTAAGGTGCTTTCAACAGCGTTTGATTCTGTTCTCGCAGAGAAGACACGAGTGCCTGCAGAATGACTGTGCCTGCCGCATAGTGACAACCCTACAAGGATTATTCCATGTCCTAAGTAGAAGAAAGCCACAATCCAGGATTTGTCAGGACTTGTATATATCTTAGAGCTATATTTTTATATTCACCTTTTGCTGCAGTTACTAAAGTTACCCCCAATCCTGTACTGTCATTGAGCATCTAGGTACGAAGCTGCCATTTACTTATTACAGGGCTGGAAGTGCAATGGTACTATATGTATTTGTGTATGTAAGGAGCTATTCAGATGCAGCAAATTTGTTTCACAAGTTTTAGCAACTAAAAATCAGTTCCATTTATCTATATTTGATAGTTTTGGCACAAACACATGGACTTCTGCAGCCTCCATTTACAATAAAGGGACAGTCAAAGAAAGGTCGGCAACAAATTTGCTGCATGTGAATATAAATGGAAGGTACGCATTCAAGAGCTTTTCACTGTACTCCAAGCAGAGGCTGCATGGCCAATTGGGGCAGAATTACATATACCTGGTAGACAAGGATGGGACAACACAAAGCAATAGACGGTTGTCCCATCAGGGCACTAATATTACAGTGCTGCTGGAGTTTTTGCAATGTTTAGCCCCTGCTTACAAGTTATTGGTACTTTATTGCTTGGTTCGGATTCTTACTTTAGAAAAATTAGATGTTTGAAATGTTTCAGTATCCCACATCAGAATTGTCATTCCATAGTTGGTTAATGGCTTAATTATCTATTCTTTTGTAGGTAAATAATTGTCCTTATAGCACCACTTATAGGTAGTCACCCTGAAAATCAATGTCCAACCTATTAAAAAGCATGACTATGAATCTTATCTGCCCCTCATCAATACAGAGCAGGGTGCTGAATGACATTCCCGTAATAGGGCAGACACTGACCAGGTAGCTACCTCTAGGTGGCACCAGAGAGACAGCTATCGTCCTTCGGAAAGCATATGGTCATATTGCTCGTCAGGGTGCATTCAGACATTGCTGCAGATTTCCTCTGGAAAGTCCACAGCGGACCACCATGTCATAGGATTGTATGCTGTGGCCATTTGAAATACATTGGCCTCAGGATACAATATTTTCAACATACATTAGTCTTTTTGAGGACATTATGACATTATAAGTTTGGTTTAAAGATGCTGGGATAGGCAGTGCTGCAGTCAATCAGGAACATTTTCCTCGTAAAACCTCTGTATTAGTGAGGTGCATGCAGTGACTGGTGGTCTAGTAACACCTCTCTACAGTACAGTCCTGTACTGCTTTTACATGTATTAGTGAGGTGCATGCAGTGATGGGTGGTCTAGTAGAGCCTCTCTACAGTACAGTGCGGTACTACATGTCCTGTACTGCTCTTACATATATTAGTGAGGTGCATGCAGTGACTGGTGGTCTAGTAGCGCATCTCTACAGTACAGTGCAGTACTACATGTCCTGTAGTGCTCTTGCATATACTATTGAAGTGCATGCAGTGATTGGGGATTTAGTAGCGCCTCTCTACAGTACAGTGCAGTACTACATGTCCTGTAGTGCTCTTGCATGTATTAGTGAGGTGCATGCAGTGATTGGCGGTCTAGTAACACCTCTCTACAGTACAGTCCTGTACTGCTCTTACATGTATTAGTGAGGTACATGTAGTGATTGGCGGTCTAGTAACACCTCTCTACAGTACAGTCCTGTACTGCTCTTTCATGTATTAGTGAGGTGCATGCAGTGATTTGCGGTCTAGTAACACCTCTACAGTACAGTCCTGTACTGCTCTTACATGTATTAGTGAGGTGCATGCAGTGATTGGCGGTCTAGTAGTGCCTTTCTACAGTACAGTGCGGTACTACATGTCCTGTACTGCTCCTTACATGTATTAGTGAGGTGAAATGCAGTGATTGGCGGTCTAGTAACGCCTCTCTACAGTACAGTGTGGTACTACATGTCCTGTACTGCTCTTACATATATTAGTGAGGTGCATGCAGTGACTGGTGGTCTAGTAACTCATCTCTACAGTACAGTGCGGTACTACATGTCCTGTAGTGCTCTTACATGTATTAGTGAGGTGCATGCAGTGATTGACGGTCTAGTAACACCTCTCTACAGTACAGTCCTGTACTGTTCTTACATATATTAGTGAGGTACATGCAGTGATTGGCGGTCTAGTAACACCTCTCTACAGTACAGTCCTGTACTGTTCTTACATATATTAGTGAGGTACATGCAGTGATTCGCGGTCTAGTAACACCTCTCTACAGTACAGTTCTGTACTGCTCTTACATGTATTAGTAAGGTGCATGCAGTGACTAGTGGTCTAGTAACACCTCTCTACATTACAGTGCGGTACTACATGTCCTGTACTGCTCTTACATTTATTAGTAAGGTGCATGCAGTGACTGGTGGTCTAGTAACACCTCTCTACATTACAGTGCGGTACTACATGTCCTGTACTGCTCTTACATTTATTAGTAAGGTGCAATGAGTGACTGGTGGTCTAGTAACACCCTCTCAAAATTACAGTGCGGAAACTACATGCCCCTGTACTGCTCTTACATGTATTAGTGAGGTTCATTCAGTTATTGGCGGTCTAGTAACACCTCTCTACAGTACAGTTCTGTACTGCTCTTACATGTATTAGTAAGGTGCATGCAGTGACTGGTGGTCTAGTAACACCTCTCTACAGTACAGCGCGGTACTACACATCCTGTACTGCTCTTACATGTATTAGTGAGGTGCATGCAATGATTGGCGGTCTATAGCACCTCTCTACAGTACAGTGTGGTACTACATGTCCTGTACTGCTCTTACATAGGCCAGGATGAGCGTAATCTTAGACACTAGCTAAGGGCCCCGTTTTCTTTCCTTCTGATACATTGTGTATAAAGTACATGTCCTCATGCAGAAAGTGATTTTCAGCAGCTCTTCCTGATGTTATATGCAAGGAATTTCTTTATCTGGATTAGTATCTGCTTCATTTTCCTTAGTCTTCATTTTGTATAAAGTTGGTGAAATTTTGGGACTTCGGAACCATTGTCCTGTTTTTCCTAGAGTTCATGGTTTCAACATACAATGGTCATCTTGGAACTCGTATGTTGAGGGACCACTTTAGTTCAAAGGTTGCGAATTTGTGTGGAAAACTGCCTGTAGTATCACCAGCATGCTTTTGCTATCACAGTTTGCCATAAATTTGATGCTAAATTTCTCTAGCAGACAAAAGAAACAAATTCCCATATAATACGCACTTTAATCCACAAAGTAAACCCCACAACTTTGTTGGAGATTTTGCTGCAGCGGGTGTCTATAGTAAGTCTGCCATGTCTGAATGCACCCCGAGACTATACCAACTGGATCTTGTACCAGATGGAACAAATGTATACCCACAGCTAGCTATTTTATTTTTAATCAGGTTTTTATACATACATTATAGGAAGAACGGAGCAAAACCAGTGTGAAGGAAAACTGGACAAGTTACCATTGACGAGCTGCTGATTTCCATAAGGCCTTTGAAATCTGATTGTTTGCTTTTCCTTTGCACCAATTTGAGCAAGTCTCTTCCTATGACGACCATAGAGAGTACTTGCATTCACTTGAGCAGCCACTTGGATCTAGTGTCCTAATAAGGGCATGTTCACACGGCGGATATGGCCGCGGGTTTGGACGAGGTTTTCGGCGCGGTTTCCGTGGCAAAAACCTCATCCAAACCTTGCCTCAAACTTGCGTCTCCCGGTGAGGTTTATCGGTGAGGTTCATCAGCGTGGTTTTGGGCGCGGTTTGCAGCGAGGTTTTCACCCATACAATTAATAGGCAAGACAAAACCCACGCCACAACCCGTGTGGACACCACGCCGAAGACTCGCAGCAAGAATTGCCAGGAAACTTCCACAAACATACGCCACAAGGCCGCGGCCAAACCCTTGCCATGTGAACAACAACATGATTTTCCATAGCAACCAATGTAATGAACTGGGGGCGTTTGAGGCGAGGTTTTGGCTACGGAAGCCGTGCCGAAAACCTTGTCTAAATCCGCGGTGTGAACATGCCCTAAGAATATTCTGTACTTTCCTGGATAGATTGTCTTCTACGATTGGACGGTTTCTGTATTCGGTACACAAATAAGTCTTTCTACATAGGTGTGGATATGGAGCTATATGAAGGATGTCTATGGATTGGATTGGGATATCGAGGCAGTTCCATACATTATAATCTTATGTATACATCGTTGATTTACCTTCATTGAGCTTTCATCAAGCTGGGAATGAAGGGGCAGGACCCCCATAGGCTTGTGCTGTATATTTAACATGTTGCTTTCTGAGTGTAGTCAGATTACAGACTGCAAAAAACAATGTGCTAGGTGGGAGGTGGCGTCATTTGTCTGCACCCCAGAGCTGCATCAGAAACTATATAAGTCAGTGACTTTGCTGCACCAGGTACATAGGTAATGCTTGCTTCAAGTGGAGCCGCCACCACCGGACCCCGACGGTGCCTGACGACCCCTATTGACTAGAGTGGGGTCTGTCGGGTTTCTGTCGCTGTGTTCATCATTTTAATGTCAAAATTTTCGATGGAATCTGCAATGGGGGCTTCAACCGAAATCTCTGAGGCAGATGTGAACCAGGCCGTAGGCAGGATTGGACACATGAAGTGTTTCCTGGGAGATGAGCGCTGTGAGAGGTATATCCTGTGCATTATCAGCATTAGGTCAGGTTCACACGTTGGGTGTTTGTTGCAGTTGAGATGCGTTCGTCAGTTGCATTAAAAATGTATGCTAATATTTTTTCCAAAGCCGCATGTGCCTTTAATGTTAACTCAAATGTAAAACACCTGGGTGACCCACTTGTCAGCTTAGAGTTAAACAAAAAACACATGCATTTTTAAAAACTTACGTGGTTTTCAATGCTGCATCCATTTGTGTCTTTACCAAGTATGCTCTATGCCAGTGTTCCCCAACTCCAGTCCTCAAGGCACACCAACAGGTCATGTTTTCAGGATCTCCCACATAATGCACTTACAATAATGATATCACCTGTGATTAATGCAGTGAAAAAATTCACTTCACCTGTCCATTGCTACGGAAAGCAACAAAACTTGACCTGTTGGTGTGCATTGAGGACTAGGGTTGGGAACCTCTGCTCTATGCATGAAACTATTTTATTGTACAAGTCTAAACACCACAACTCCCACCGTGCAATACCATTGTCACTGGATACTAATAAGTTTGTCAAGGGGTTTATGCTGCCCTATCCTGAGAGCAGAATGTGATAGAGGAGAGAAGCTCTGTGATATATAGGGTTATATGATAGAGGAGAGAAGCTGAGCTCTGTTATATAGAGAGTTATGTGATAGAGGAGAGAAGATGAGCTCTGTGATATATAGGGTTATATGATAGAGGAGAGAAGCTGAGCTATGTGATATATAGGGTTATATGATAGAGGAGAGAAGCTGAGCTCTGTGATATATAC
Organism: Phyllomedusa bahiana; assembly: GCA_025379985.1. Classification (NCBI taxonomy): domain Eukaryota; kingdom Metazoa; phylum Chordata; class Amphibia; order Anura; family Hylidae; genus Phyllomedusa; species Phyllomedusa bahiana. The sequence goes on from JAODAL010009322.1 coordinate 53,775, forward strand.
AGTTATATAATAGAGAAGAGAAGCTGAGCTCTGATATATAGGGTTATATGATAGAGGGAGAGAAGCTACTTTGTGAATATAGGATTATATGAGAGAGGGGAAAGCTGACTCATTGATATATGGGTTATAAAGATAGAGGGAGAGAAGCTGAGCTCTGTGATATATAGGGTTATATGAGAGAGGAGAGAAGCTTAGCTCTGTGATATATAGGGTTATATGATAGAGGAGAGAAGCTGAGCTCTGTGATTTATAGGGTTATATGATAAAGGAGAGAATCTGGGCTCTGTGATACATAGGGTTTTATGATAGAGGAGAGAAGCTGAGCTCTGTGATATACACGGTTATATGATAGAAGAGAGGAGCTGAGCTCTGTGATATATACGGTTATTTGATAGAGGAGAGGAGCTGAGCTCTGTAATATATAGGGTTATATGATAGAGGAGAGGAGCTGAGCTCTGTGATATATATGGTTATATGATAGAGAGGAGCTGAGCTCTGTGATATGTAGGGTTATATGATAGAGGAGAGGAGCTGAGCTCTGTGATATATACGGTTATATGATAGAGGAGAGAAGCTGAGCTCTGTGATATATAGGGTTATATGATAGGAGAGAAGCTGAGGTCTGAGATATATAGGGTTATATGACTATATGAATGCTACTGGTATCACCAGTTGCAGAGGAAAAGGTATTTCTAGCGCTGTACGCAAATTATCTTTCTTATAAAAAAAGAAAGGAAAAAAATACCCATATATGAATGGAAATTTATTATTAAAAAAACAATCTTAATAGAAACTCTACGCGTTTCGCACGCAACATTGCACGCTTCATCAGGAGTATGTCAATACAATGCAATTGCATGCCTTATATAATCCCAGAGAAACAACCCCCCTAATTCGTCAACCAATCACATGTCTCATGTATACATGTTTTCATTAAAAGACACCTTGAACGTGATAAAATAATGCTCAAAAACACATTATTAATAAAATTTTATACTAAAACATACTTTATTAGTTGGATCCACTCTGACTGCATCCTCCGTGCATACACGGGTCGCCGCCATCACGTCACAATGCTCCGCCGGAGCCGGGCATGGGCGCGATCCCCGTCGTACTCAAATGAGCACTGCGCATGCTCTATGCCAAACTCCACCGAGGAGGGTGAAAGACTCTTCTAATAAGCCTGCTGTAATCTTATGGCTATCTAAAATTAAAGAATACCTTCTCTTCCCCACTATACCATATATATTCGCAATTATACACTTAAACCTACTGATATTAAGACATGTTTCTATCAATAAAACAATAATAAAAAGATATACATACCTAAAAACTCATATCTAAAAAAGGGGACAATTTTATATTAATTGGTAATTTCCTGCGCTTCATTTAAGCCTAACGGATTTAAAGTGTTTAGCTTGAAAATCCAGATCTGAGGAAAATAAAGAGTAGAATTCCACACAAAGGCAATCTTACAGTGGCCCAAAAGAGAGCTGTGAAAAACTTAAGGAATAACGATGCTATCACTATTCGTAATGCAGACAAGGGAGGGTCAATAGTGATACAGGATACTGAGGTATATAGGAGTGAGGCTCTCAGGATTTTGGAAGATCCTAAATATTATTGTAAAGTAGATGAAAACGTATACACTACCTTGCATGAAAAATTTATGATCTTTTAGAAGGAAGCTTTATCTAGAGGTACAATAAATCAGAAAGAAATGGATAGTCTGGTGATTAAAAAACCAAAAAAAAACATTTTTTATCAACTCCCAAAGGTGCATAAGGATTTGGTTAATCCACCTGGGAGGCCTATTGTCTCCGGGATAGATTTATTTAAAAGATTCGGACCACATTATTAGAGACCTAGTAGATATGGAGTGGAAAGATTCCTATTATTTTCTCACCATGGATGTGGTGGGTTTGTATTCTAACATTAGACACACCCTTGGTATTCAGGCAGTTAGTCTTTTCTTGGAGGCAGATGATCAAATTTCGGAAAATAAGAGGGCCTTCCTCTTAGAGGGTCTGATTATGATCCTTAAAAATAATATTTTTGAATATAATCACTCCCATTACAATCAGCAGGTTGGCACGGCAATGGGGACACGTGTTGCCCCATCGCTGGCCAACCTGTTCATGGGCAATTTCGAGGAATTATATATTCTCTCTGATTATAATAATTACAGATCCAAAATAGTCTATTACAAAAGGTTTATAGACGATTTGGTCTTTGTATGGGATGGCACTCCTGAAGAAGCTACTGATTTCTTGAGAGATTTAAACACCAATTCAGCAGGGATTTCATATACATCCTCCAATAGTGGAAGGGAAATAAAATTTTTGGATCTTAATTTGTATCATGAAAATGGAAAGATTTGTACCAAAACATACTTCAAACAAGTCGATTTGAATAATTTTATACATTTTACGAGCAATCACTACAAAAAATGGACTAGGAGTGTACCCTATGGGCAATTTCGGAGAATCCCAAAAAATTGCACCTCAGATAGGGTCTATCAGGATCAGGCACAAACCCTAGTTGAAAGGTTTAGAGACAAGGGATATCCCAAATCCCTTGTAGAAGAAGCAAAGGATAGGGCCTCCAAAAAACACAAAGAATATGTCCACTCTTTTAGAACTGATGGTGATAGCGATATTTTTAAAAACAATTTCATTATTTCCTATTAATCCCAACATTGAGTTGTATAAGATTTTTTATAAACATTGGGGGATTTTACGTTCTGACCCCATTTTAAAAACACAAATGACATTAAAACCTAGAATCACTTATAGGAGAGCCAGTACCTTAAGAAATATAACGTCAGAAGGATAGAAAGCAAATAGCGAGTAAGGGTATGGTAGTTGAAAAGGAAAATCTAAAAGGGGTTAAAATGTGCAATTTTCCTACATGTAAGTGCTGTACAATGTTACAGGAAGGTGTGTATTTTATGTCCACATCTACCAACGAAAAATTCAAGATCAGATATAATCTTACTTGTAGTTCTAGCTACGTTGTATATCTCATTACTTGTAGCTGTAACAAACAATGCGTTGGGAGAACGTCCACCAAACTCTCCCAACGTATGAATAATCATAGATCTAATATTAAAAAGAAAAATAAATTATATAGCCTTTCCAGACATGTGCTGGAGGAACATCCGAATGGCGATCATAATCTGAAAGTACAGCCCATTGATTATATACAGGAAGATAGTACTGATAGGCTTCAAACATTAATCAATAAAGAAATGTACTGGATTTTCAAGCTAAACACTTTAAATCCGTTAGGCTTAAATGAAGCGCAGGAAATTACCAATTAATATAAAATTGTCCCCTTTTTAGATATGAGTTTTAGGTATGTATATCTTTTTATTATTGTTTTATTGATAGAAACATCTTAATATCAGTAGGTTTAAGTGTATAATTGCGAATATATATGGTATAGTGGGGAAGAGAAGGTATTCGTTAATTTTATATAGCCATAAGATTACAGCAGGCTTATTAGAAGAGTCTTTCAGCCTCCTCGGTGGAGTTCTGGCATAGAGCATGCGCAGTGCTCATTTGAGTACGAGCGGGGATCGCGCCCATGCCCGGCTCCGGCGGAGCATTGTGACGTGATGGCGCGACCTAGTGTATGCACGGAGGATGCAGTCAGAGTGGATACCAACTAATACAAGTATGTTTTAGTATAAAATGTTATTAATAATGTGTTTTATGAGCATTATATTATCACGTTCAAGGTGTCTTTTAATGAAAACATGTATACATGAGACATGTGATTGGTTGATGAATTAGGGGGGTTGTTTCTCTGGGATTATATAAGGCATGCAATTGCATTGTATTGACATACTCCTGATGAAGCTCGCAATGTTGCGTGCGAAATGCGTAGAGTTTCTATTTTAATATTGTTTTTTTAATAATAAATTTCCATTCATATATGGGGATTTTTTTCCTTTCTTTTTTATAAGAAAGATAATTTGCGTACAGCGCTAGAAATACCTTTTCCTCTGCAACTGGTGATACCAGTAGCATTCATATAGTCATATTTTCCTCCTACTCCCATGTGTGGGGAATACGAGTGTATTTGAAGGTACTAGCAGCCGTTGCTGGGACATTATCTATAAGTGCTTCAGATGTGTTGTACCATATATTGTACAACCAGCTCAGGTGAGCAATTTTAATAGCCTTTTGATATCTATCTACCTACTACACTATAATTGTGCGCCTGTCTGTCCCGGTCCCCTTTCTTTGTTTTCTTGTCTTGCCTTGGAGGTACAAGGAGAAAAACGAACACACTTAATAATCTACTGCATATAGGGTTATATGATAGAGAAGAGAAGCTGAGTTCTGTGATATATAGGGTTATATGATAGAGGAGCTGAGCTCTGTGATATATAGGGTTATATGATAGAGGAGCTGAGCTCTGTGATATATAGGGTTATATGATAGAGGAGAAAAGCTGAGCTCTGTAATATAGGGTTATATGATAGAGGAGAGGAGCTGAGCTCTGTGATATATACAGTATCTCCCAAAAGTGAATACAACCCTCACATGTTTGTACATATTGTATTATATCTTTTCATGAAACCCTAAAGATATGACACTTTGATACTCTATATATCACAGAACTCAGCTTCTCTCCTCTATCATATAACCCTATGTATCAGAGCTCAGCTTCTCTCCTTCTATCATATAACCCTATATATCCCAGAGCTCAGATCCTCTCCTCTATCATATAACCCTATATATCACAGAACTCAGCTTCTCTTCACTATCATATAACCCTATATATCACAGAGCTCAGCTTCTCTCTCCTACATATACCCTATGTATCAGACTCAGCTTCCTCCTTTATCATAAACCCTATATATCCCAGAGCTCAGATCCTCTCCTCTATCATATAACCCTATATATCAGAGAGCTCAGCTCCTCTATCATATAACCCTATATATCACAGAGCTCAGCTTCTCTATCATATATCCCTGTTTATCACAGAGCCCAGCTCCTCTCCCTCTATCATATAACCCTATATATCACAGTGCTCAGCTTCTCTCCCTTTATCATATAACCCTATATATCCCAGAGCTCAGCTTCTCTCCTCTATCATAAAACCCTATATATCACAGAGCCCAGCTTCTCTATCATATATCACAGAGCTCAGCTCCTCTCCCTCTATCATAAAACCCTATATATCATAGAGCTCAGCTTCTCTCCCTCTATCATATAACCCTATATATCACAAAGCTCAGCTTCTCTCCCGCTATCACATCCTGCTCTGAGATAGGGCAGCACAAACCACCTGACGGGTTCAGTTTGACTAAACATCTTGCAAGCATTTGGGATTGTATGGACTAGGATTGTCTCTCTGTTGATGTTGATGCTGAACCTTAAAGTATGAGCAAGCGGGCAGTCTACCAGTTTGCATTCCCATAAATACAAGGCCTTTCTGCTGCTACCATGGTGTGATTTAGCCATTTATTGTGCTCTTATTCTCTTCTTTTATTGTACATTTCAATGCGGTATTTACCATTGTGGTACGTCTTTTTTTTTATCACAGAATAATTTTTTGACTTTGTACTTGTTACTATTAAATAATTTTGTGTCTGTCAATGAAGGTCATGAATATTTATTTTGCATTATAATAAACCTCAAGAGAAAAAAAGAACCATGGAGACCTGTGTGCACATACTTAATTACTTGTATATATACTTCTATATACCTTTATGCTTCTGTTGCCAGGAAAACAAATGAAAAACGTGCACGTTTAGTGCAGCCATTGGGATTTGGTTCTGCTGATCTTACAAATCTCTAATGTATCTTCCCGTGACATAAGGCTGTCCTGTTATAACACAGGGGAGGAGTGTACTAAACTACTGGAAGGATGAAGAAGAGAAGTGAGGAGAGGAGAAGGATTGCAGAAGGCAGATCGCTATATGGATGGGCTGTAGTAGTAACAGTCACACACATTTACTCTTGGGGACTAAATTACCAAGCACAGTGTAGAGCGCTGCGCCATGCTGTCATCATGATTAATGCCATGTTTGAAAACAGGATGAGATAAAGGTAGACAAGCTGAACCCTGTGATAGGTTTATATAATTTAGAGCAGGATTTCTAAATGGCAGAATAAATCCTGGGAGGACTCCCAAGAAAAGACAGTGAGAGTCCTGATTACACCACCCACACACAATGACAGACTGCTTTTCTTGTAGAAAAACCTAGCCAGCCATATGTTCTACTCTGCACTGATGAGTTGCAAACAGCTGTCTGCAGATGAACAAAACTGGCTTGACTTGAATCCCTTTAACATTGCAAGGCTCAGTGAGTTAGATGTGTGTTAAGGATTGCTACATCCAGTAGATGGCGCTGAAGAGTTCAGCTCTCTTCCCATAACCTGTTTCGAACACTGTACAGTGGTACCTCGGTATAGGCCATTGTAGAATAAGTCCAACTTAGTTTGAACATGAAAAATTTTGTTTCGTATACAACTATTTGTTTGTAATACAACACGAGGGTGTGTGACCTGGACCTGATGAGGAGGAGGTTGAGGAAACTCCTACTTCATTAGTCAAGGAAATCCTTGCCTAATGAATGGATGTCAAAAATGTTGCAGAGAAGAACCATCTGAACAAATTTGAAACAAGCCATAATCACATTGTCTGAAATGAACAAAATGTCACATTTCTGAAACATCCGGAGGCAGAAGCAAAGTTCTTTGGACAGATTTTTAGTAAAGGTCGGACCTGGTGATCCTCAAGTAAGGACCTGACAGTAGAAAAGAGACAACGTTGGTAAGTTTTAATTTATGTGCAGTATATTATTCAACCACTGCCTTTTAGGATTAAAGGGGTTGTCTCGCTACAATAATTGGGTTTTAATTAAAAGATCTTTAAAAAACAAGCAGCTTTGCAATATATGTTCATTACAAATGTCCTACTAAATTTTGAGTTATCCCTGGTAGTAGTAGTGCATCAGCTTCTCAAATCACTATAGCCATGGACCTGTTGATTTTTATCTCACTGGCTGTCAGTGCTGGTGACTCATCAGCTTCTCAATACAGTCAGAGCACAGAGCCCCTCCTGCACAGTATGTGATGCTTCTGTAGGGAGGGGGAGGGCTTCTGTGTCTCTGTAGCTGTGCTGCCTGGATTAACCCTGTGTGTGCCTGCTCCCTCCTGCTCTCTACACAGATTGAGGAGACCAGAGATGAGGCTGATCTGTGGTCAGTACGATGTGACAGCAGTGAAGTGTGTTACTATAATCATGATGTGTCTGTGGAGCTTTGACTATACTAATAGAAGGAGATCAGGGAGGCATGTGAACGGTTCATATCCCTCCCTGCTCTGCTGTATTAGTGACACATCATGATTATAGTAACATACTTCACAGCTGCCCTGTGTCTGTTCTAATGGGAGGACAGCAGCAAACAGGGTTTTTTTTGTTGTTGCTTGAGATGTCCGTTGAGATTTGTATGCTAAGCAGGGGGTATAGGAACCTTTACATCCACCCTGCTCTGCTATTAGCATACACAGCTTCACAGACCTCTGGCTCCATAGCCACTCATAGATCAGTCCTCTCCTGACTCTGTGGAGAGGAGCAGCACAGTGCAGCTGATCCAGCAGTGAGCAGCAGATCTAGGCAGGCACACACAGGGTTAACTCTGGCAGCAAACCCCCTCGCCCTCCCCCTGTATTGAAGTTACTGCAGTCTGGGAGGAGAGCTGTCTGTGTGCTGAGGGGGGGAGGGGGGAAGGGGGAGAAGAGGCAGACAAGAAGCATGCCCTGAATTCAAAATCCTATGCTGCCAGACACACTGAAGTAGGCTGAAAGCCTGTAGTGAGACAACTCCTTTAAGCATCCCACCGCATTATATGTCTAGCTGTCTCTGCTTAGTTTAAATAGTACATTTTTGTCTAGATATTTTCGCCCAGCTCTGTCTTCCATAATTTATCCTGTGTTTAATTTGTATAGCCATCAATCCCAGATACTCCCCTTGAAGTTTCTGCTCTGTGCGAGGGTATTTGTAGCTCCACCCGTTTACGACACCTGAATGCCCTAATGCTCATTTTGAACTCATCATAGTTGAGTATAAGTTGCAGAGCTGTGGTCTGTGGACTGAGGTTGGGGGCCAAATTTCACGTGCCAAAAATTTTTAAGTGGCAATTTCCTCAGAATTATCCAGAATTGAGCCGGAAGTGAGCAGAAGGGGGGAAGGGACTCTGCCTTTTTGTAAGTTGCTACAATTCTTTGCATACTCCTTATTTCCCAAATGCTTGCTATTACTATCTACCTTGCAGCCATCTGCCTCCTATCTTACCCCTATCTTGCCCTCAGACAAGTTTTCACATAAGCTCCTCTCTCCTTCCCTCACCTATGTACTCATCCCACACGCTATTTTCCCTCTTAAAACCCCCCCAAAACCTCCAGTTTCACATATTACTGCACAAATGCCGCTCATATTCATCACTGACCCATCTGCTGTCTTTTTTCATTCTCCTGCTTCTCGCTGCAGGGGACATCTCCCCCAAACCCCCGGGGCCACCTTCCTTTATGCTCATCCCACCTCCTCCTCAGCCGCCATAGAAAACCCTTCTAACATGCTTGCCAAACGCTGTACGCCATTTTCTGCCCCGTTTAAGAGTGCTTTAGGGAAAACGCCCGATCCTTTCTGCAACAAACTCACTGCTGTTCATGCCCTTTTTTCTCTCCAAACTCCTAAACCCTCTGGCCCTCACAAAATGGCTCCAGCAATCTGACACCCTTCCCTTGCCGCTCTCACCTTGGTGGGCTACACTTCCCCAAAACCCCAGACCTGAGAACGGGCCCGGGTGGAGGAGTTGGCAACTTCTCTCCCCACACTGCACATATCAGGTCCTACCACCTGCACCCTCCCCCACCTTCCCCTCCATTGAGGTCCACCCCCTCAGACTCTTTCAGCCATTTTCCATCAGAGTCGCAGTTGTCTACAGACCCCCGGCTCTCCCCGCAGTTTCTGGATCATTTTGCCGCCTGGCTCCCACACTTCCTTCTTCTGAAATGCCCACTCTCATATGGGTGATTTCAACATCCCCATTGATGACCCCATGTCTCCTTCTGCTCACATTTTCTTTCATTAACCTCCTTCATGGCCTCTTGCAGTTTACTGACTCCCCAACCCACAAGGATGGGAACTCTCTGGATCTGGTCTTCTGTCATCTTTCCTCAATTTCTAACTTCACTAATTCTCCTTATGCTCTCTCTGACCACAAGAAAAGAAAGTGCAGTGTATGAGCCTGTGTCTTGCTGTATAGAGAATCCACTGTTGTAATGTTATTATTTCAGTTAAGTTTTGAGACGCTCCCTTATTCCTCACTCCTTGCTCACCCCCTCCCGCTCACCCCTGCAGCGTTCATGACTCAGCATGATTTGTTTATATTCTGCTGTGCTGATAAGAAGGTAACTCGCACCCTGGCAAAACCCCTTTAATATGTCCCATCTTAGTCATACAAACAGACAAGGCATACAACTGACGTCCACATGGCAAATTTGATTACATAGGCAGACATACATAATATGGTGTCAGGTAAACCATGATAAAGTACCTCTGCTGATTATAAGTTCACTTGAGAGGCACAAAAAATGAGTTTTCCAGGATCCAGAACAAGAGAGATAGATGTATCTTACCTCTATATAATAATTACTGCCCAATAGTAAACCATTACATTGTGGCCGGATCTCCAGTGAACTCCAAGCTGAACAACACACAGTGTAGTTCCAGGTTGTGTAACAGACAGTGAGTCCTCTGTATTTTGTAGGATAGGGGAGGAATAGTATCCCCTAGGGTTTTCTAGGGTAAGACGCCACTACGTAACCTGATTGGCTGCTGTGGGCGTCTACTCCACTTAGACTGTGATAAACCTCCATGAAAATAATCAAGATATACCATAAAGTCTGTATGTTCAGTCCCTTGAAGACAATGTAACGGACTGGCAGCAGAGGATCTGTGATATATAAACTAAATTCCAGGTAGGCAGTATAGAGATTTATTGGATTGGTCTGGTTATTTATTAGCAAATCACACAGAGCTAAACGATTAGTTCCATAAAAAAGTAAAGTTAATTACAGTATGTAGAAAAACCAAAATGGATTCCTATGAGTCATTAACCATTTAGCTGCAGGTGAGTCTAGAGTGCATTGCCCTGCAATGTAATTCAGTTCCTCTGTAACAAGGAGAGAATCTAGGAGTAGAGACAGCTTTTATAAACCACTGGTCATATAAAGCTAGGATGGTACAAAAGGTACGAAGTACAAGGAGAAGACTGCAGAAATCTCTAGTGTTTAACAGGAATATCTACATCTGATTGGCAACACATTTCCTCAAAAGGAAGAATATATGTACATTGGATGGGAGAGTCCCAGCATAAGTCAGTGCATAGGAGTGCTAGCAGGTGGACGCTGGTCACAGGGCTCTAGTGATGCCATATCTGCGGCTCTGGCTCCTCTGGGAAGGCCTTCTGCTGGGCTGGGCACAGACACGCTGCAGTACTGGATGGCTTAGTCAGCAAAGAAGTGCACGAAAGACACGGGGAAGGCTCCTCTTCGGGACGGCTCACCTTCTATGTGTCCGATCTGTAAGGAATAACCGAGACATGAGTCCAACGTACACAGCATGTAGTGAATAACATCTGATGGCAACGGTTGGTCTTGGTTCTACAATAATTAGGTAAAAATGTTGTCAGCTATCCCCACCCTTGGTTAAACTTGACAAAGTTTATCTAACAGGAGTAACTACATAACTATGCTAAGCAGTTTCAAATCTGCTGACGTATCTCAATCAGGAAAAGGCTAGACCCCTAAAGAGGCAGCAGCAGCCTAAAGAGGACGTTTGACCATAATAACACCGATCATTAAAGAGGACCTGTGACATCTCCTGTTTTACTAAATCCTTATGTTCCCTGTGTAATAACAATCCTGGAGCATCTTCTTCTATAACTCTGTGTTGTGCGGTTCCTCTGTTATTCCTCCTAGAGATACATTACCGAGATGGCACTGTTAGGGTGCGGTCCGATTTTCCTTACTGCTGGTCTCGGATTATATCTATTTGTTGGTCTCAGTACAGACTACTCATTTACTTAAAGGGAATATGTCATCAAAAAATTACTCATTTTTATGTTAAACACATTTTTAAGGAATTTAGGTTATGTTTTGTTTAATTTTCCATATCACTTTCAGTATTTTTTTTTAATAATTCCTAAGTCCTGCAGTTTTCACTTTGGCCACTAGGCCTAATAATCGTCTGACTCTTCCTGCTCTGTTTAGAGAGCTTGTCAGCAGTGTGCTCATTATCAGTAACAGCAGGGTCAAACTGAAAGGAGACACCAATGTGTACAGATAACACAGAATCCACCAGTCACAAGAGGAGATGTCACAGCTCCCCCTCTCCCCTCCCTTCACAGTGAAAACTCTCCTATACAAGTCTATGGGACAGAATCTGTCTTAAGAATCCTATGTGCATGAAGCTGCTGCTGTTAAAGCAGTGCAAGCAAGAATGTCTTCCCCCACGATCATATATAGACGGCCGAAGAGAGAAATCTACAAACAGGAAATAAAAATGACTGAGAGGAAAAGAATATGGATCAGGGTCTTGATTTAATAAGTAAAAAAAAAAATTGCCGACAGATTCCCTTTAACCTTCGTTTGTACATTAACACCCTATCTCTATGTTGAAACTGCATCATACCATAGGTGTTAGCTTTGTAACTGCATCATAAGATGCCTTTTGATTGTGTGAAATCCATTATCCACATACCACCTTTGTTTGTTTGCACCCTATTAGCCAATTTTTGTATTCAAGCACCATTTTTCTCGTTTTAAGTCCACACAGCACACGAAAACGGTCAGATTTTCAGTGGTTTTAGTATTTTGAAACTACTGAAAATCTGACCGTTTAAGCAGTCCATAAATTTTAATAGAAAATACGACCTTTAGTCTACACAGGTAATTTTTTTCTGATCATTTTATGGGGCCGGCGTGTTTAGGGATATGTTCCTAAAGACACCGGCATTTTGCCGTCGGTTTCCCATACAATCAATTGTATGGGCCGACGGCAAAAAAACGAGAACTGACCACGTTTTTTTTTACAAAACAGTGACAAAAACTGCAGTAGTGCATTGGACAAAAAACGGTCGACTGACGTTTCATGTCCGATGCTGTGTGGATCCTGCCTAAGATTTAAATTGAATGCGAAGTTTTATAGATAAACAATTTTGTTGGTGTGGGTTAAGCATGTGCACCAGTATTGTGTCACAATTTGCCCCAGAATTGTGCTGTGATTGCTATAGTAAATGTGCCCCATTGTATTTTACATATCAACAGCAGCCACTTATACCCATCATAATCTGTAACAGCAAACCTGGCTCTCACCATCTCTAGGAGCCACTATACAGCTGAACAGATACACTTACCCACCACTCATGGTCCTCTTCTCCATCCACCACAATGATCTCTCCCTCTGTAAACGTCAGTTCATCCGGGTTGTCAGCCGAACAGTTATATATTGCTTTCACCCTCTTCGGCTTCACCTTCGCCTGTTATTACATAAGGAATAAAATTACATGTGAACAGTGTTAGCCCATTAACAACTGCCCACTGTCTTGACAGCAGGCAGATCGTATTGGCAAAAGACATCGCTGCCTACAGAGGGGTTTGGTGGCTCCTAGCGCTGCAACTACAATAGGAATGGAGCCAACATTAACATCTCCATTCCTAGAGCAGTCTATGAACAACAGTAACCGAAGGATACAATCCCCACCATTTAACCTTTTGATTGCTGCGGTCCGTGACTTCCGCATAATTAAAGGCGGTTTCCCCTGCTCCATCGGGTCACCAAGATTCCCAATGCATGATGGAGCCTAGGGAATATCTATACAGTCAGCCCTGGGAACTAGCGTAGCCCTAAGGCTGTCTGTATGGTAAGCCTGCTGTCAGGGCGCACTGTGTCATACTGACACAGAATGTAATATACTAGCATACAGGACTATACAGCAGTATGCTAATACATTACTAAGTGTTAAAAAAAATAGTTATCCCTTAATGTGATATAAAAAAAAAGTAAAAAGTAGTGTGGGAAAAATAAATAAAATAAAAATAAATATTAAATTAAAAAAAAATTGTGCATACAATGCACATTAAAAAAAAAGAAACCTACAAATATTAGGTATCCACGTGACCGTGATAACCTATAGAATTATTTAGTGTGAAATGTGAATACAAGAACTCACTCTTCTGTCACTAACGTTACTTGCCAGTTGAGATTTGCGAGGCATTGGTGCAGGTGGCTGTACAGGCACGGTGGTACCAGGCTTCGGTCCAGGTTGGGAAGGGGCGTCAGACACTGCGTCTCCAGCAGCTGTAGGCAGGACACAAACAGTTCAGAATTAGGTGATCTGTTGTTAATAGAAACTACCTTTATTTGCAGAGTTTCTCCAAGCCAAATTCTACTGCTATATAACTTATTGTGGGCCTTCATATAGCGCTAGACCAGGTTTACATAGCGTTAACGAATGGAAACTAGCAGCTATTATTAAGGCTCATGTTAATAGACTTTTTTTGCATTTCCATCAGGTTTCTTTCAATAAAAATGCTGTGCTAATCTATCCATTAATGAAAAGAAAAAAACACAACAGAAACCCGAGGGACCGTTTCGGCTAATTTTATCTATTACATCTGTAAAAACGTAAATGTAACCAGTGATCATGCCCTCTGCTCTGCAAGCAGCATGTTATGGGGCAGGAGATGGTGAGCAGATTGATATATAGTTTTCTAAGATAAGATTTAGCAGAACTTGTAATGCATTCATTTAATTTACTGCTTATTCTTGGTTAAGGAGTCCAGAGGGTGGTCTTATCAGTGACTTAGAGCCTTCCTGGCATGAGTGACCGTCTGTCATTGATAACACCACCTACTGGACTCCATAACCCAGAATAAGCTGTAAATTAAATGAAGACATAAGTTTTGCTTAATGTTTTCAAACAAAATTATATAACAATCGCCTCCGCTCTTTCTGCTCTACAACATATAACATGTGTAAATACTGATACATGCAATGTAGGTATTAGATATATTATATAATAATCTCACTATATACATTAAACTACAGATCTTCTTCTTTCCTGAGTAGCCAATATACCAGAACATCTCAGATAACCAACAGTTATATAATTACCACAGAAAAACACCGTGTAAATAAATAATGTCAGGTATGAATGTGTATAGTATAGTATAGTATAATATATATAGGCTCAGACTGGCCCACAAAGGAGCAGGGAAAACCCATGGTGGGCCCCTGTGCATAGCAGGCCTCGAGTTGAAGGCAAGAAATAAGAGTCATGTACAATATATGCAATCATGTACAGTAGCTGTAGGGTGGGCCCAAAAAATCAACTCCACTGGTGGGTCCCCAAGAATCAACTCCACTGGTGGGTCCCCAAGAATCAACTCCACTGGTGGGTCCCCAAGAGTCAACTCCACTGGTGGGTCCCCAAGAGTCAACTCCACTGGTGGGTCCCCAGGAATCAACTCCACTGGTGGGTCCCCAGGAATCAACTCCACTGGTGGGTCCCCAGGAATCAACTCCACTGGTGGGCACTAAAAACACCAGTCCAACAAAGACTATATATGATGAAGTAGCACATGTGATTCATGTACATGTATGTATTACACATGTGATTGAATAGGTGTAACCATAGGGGTGCGGAGGTTGCTGTCACACCCATGCCTTGGAGCCTAAAGGGGACCATACTGTCGCTCTGTCTCATATTAGAATACTAGTATTCTATAAATACCTAGAGAATGGGGTCCTGATTTTGCTTTAGGGTAATGAGCATCAAAATATAACTTTATATGTCTATATTTATGTATTAATAAATTATCAAATGTATCACGTGTGGAAGTAAAATCCGCTGCTACCAACAGATGTTAGATATATATTTTGTAACTTCAAAGCCAGCCTTGGAGAATGAGGAGATGGAAGGACTTGTGCAGTTCTCCCTGTTTATTTCTATGAGAGTTCCGAATATACCAGAGAGATTGTGGTCAGGTATCTACAAGAACTCCCACAGACAAGGATGGTGAAAACTGCACAAGTGCAGCCATCTCCGAGGCCGGCTCCTAGAGAGCTACAAGCTGGCCTACAACAGGGAAGTTACAAGATGGGACAACCCCTTTCTGTAAAATATTTTATGGCAAGCTGAGAGCGAGGTAGTGCAATATTAGTGTAGGGAACTCACCAGGATTCGGTAATGATGTTGTGGCTGCAGGCTGGATCTTACCTGGTGGAGCTGGTTTCTCAGACCTGAAAGATTTATGATAAACATAGATTTAATAAAAGTTTGCAAATTGGATCTAAAAAAAAAGACAACACTTATCTAGTAGGCTTTCGGGTGTTTCACACAAACATGCGCTATACTCAGCTATGCTTATGTTTAGGGACGGATGATGTAATGGCTGTGATAGATCTAGAGAGCCATCAATCTAACCCCTGTAACTATGTTAAAAGCCTTCTTTCTTTATAGTTCTGTGAAAAATGAATGGAGAAAACCACCTAAAACTGATCTTGTAGCATATTACGCTGATGGAGTCACTTGACTCAAACTATGCAGTGCAGCCTGACTGTTCACCAACATCCACTGTAGAGGAAAATGGCATTTGTTCATAATGGAGATAAGCGCAGCAGGAAGTGTCTGGCTGCATCTTATCCCTTCTCTCTCTAGTACGGTAAACATGTACTGTATGTTTGGTGGATCTGAGAAGGCATATTGTTGGGGAAGATGTCTGACCACTACCTTGAGTACCTTGCCTTAAGGTCATATTTTGTGTATAGCTTTACTGCGTTCTCCGCTTTCACGAACATCTTTTTTTTAATTCTATCAGTAAATATAAAATTAAATTTAAAACAACTTTGTAATAGGTCATAATTTAACACTGCCTATAATTGTTTGTACAGCACTGCAGCAGGCTAAGCATCTCTAAGGTAACAGAGCAAAAAATTCCCTTCAATCTGTCCCGTAATTCACCCTCTCCCTGTGTGCACCCCTACCAATCTACACTCAGTACATAGAATACAGTACTGTAATCTGCCCAATCTAAAACTTAGATGTCTTTCACACTAACCTGCCGCATACAACCTCCCCCCTCACTGCTGCTATCTCTAACATTAGGGAAAAGGAAAGGGAGCACAGAGAGCACTGACAAAGCTGACAGCAGTATGCTGTCAGATCCATTTTAGATGCAGCAGAACAGCCAGCTATCTGAAGGAGTTGTAAAGACTCCACAACAAAATGATAGGAAATTTGTAAATGAAGACCATTTAGAAAGTTCTTTAGTTTTAAATTAAAGAAGCTAATGAACAAAAGAGAAGTTTCAGGGTAAAGGTGTCAGTAGACTTTAGCAGAACAAACACAGTCCAATTTAATGGCCTTGCGAGAGGATTAGAGGTGTCCAAAAACTTGCTTGTGTCTCTAAAATTTAGTTTTGTTTTCTGTTGATATCTGCAGAAGTTTTTATTGCTTTGCTACAAAAAAAACCCAAAAACCTGGTTCCTTGACTGGTCTAAACGACTCCGCCTAATCCAGTGTCTTCTGCGCCTTTGGACTACAAGATTATGTCAAACAATTAATCAACTTGCTTGAAAAATAAAATATGCTATAATTTCCTGTGCTCGCCATGGATAAAGAAAACACTGGTTCTCTGGGCAGACTAGAGATAGGGTATGGCACCTAATAATTTTCTGGGGGTTGCTAGTTAAAATACATATCTGTCAAGGCGTTGGGTGTTTACTTGGGGCAAGCGTAGCTCTAGGGCGGCGGAAACTGACGGAGACTACAGAGATGTGGAGTTACAAGGTCTGCATAGTCGGGTTCTTTTCCTTTTTTTTCTAAATAGTTATGTTTGGTCAAAAAGTTAGATGGAAGGATCTAGTCGGATGGAAGGGAAAGGAGAGCCCACAGAATGGTCACAGATGGAGTATGAAAAGGTCATATTTGTCTCCTTTTCCTTCCAGGATGGACTTTATATAACCGGTTTTAAGTTATGTTTTTTCTTTATATTGAAAATGGAGAAGATCTTCTGAAAACTGTACTTCTTACTTGGTCGAGTCATAGGCAATTCGAAAAGGTTTTGATGTTGTGTTGATTCTGTTGGCTCTTAAAGAGCAATATGTATCTTCTCAATAAAATTGTTAAAAAAAAAAAAATAAAACACAAACATGTGTGTGCACAACAGTTAACAAGTTGACATAAAAACTTTCATAAACTTGATGGAAAGTACTGAAAATCTCCCTATATACTGCATAAATGTAATACTCACCATGGAACCAGCTTCTTCTGATGCAACCTGTTTGGAGGCTGTGGTGGAACTGGAGGGGGTGTGGGTTTGTTCTGAGGTACCGGAGGTGGCTGGATCGATTTGGAGTGCTGACTCAAGGCTTCTATAACACTGGGGGTTTTTGCCACCGGAGGTGGAGGGGGGTCTGGAAAAATAACAACACTATTAATTTTGCAATACAACTCCATACAGTGAACACCGTGCCCTGGAGGTACGGAAAAGATGGATGTTAATAGAACGATACACATGAAGCTTCGACTAAGCTCTGCTCATGTGTATTAAATGTAAAGAACGAAGAAAGCACACCATAGAAGTTCAAGGCCACAGCATATTCAGTCATAGGAATGGGAGCTGGTGAGGGGGGTTGTCATTGGCTTAATGATGAATAAAATTGGAGAGCTCCATGAAGAATTCCTTTGGCGTACCATATTACCGCCCCATCTTCTAGGGATTGGGAAGTGGCTGACAGAGGCTAAAGGAACCAACTGATATAAGTTGAGTGGCCATGCAACATGCGGCACTGTGCAACTCCAGAAAACAGAAGACCAACTAGTCAGCTATCTCCATGAAGGAGCCATATACGTAAATAAGTGAAGCCCAATTTTTTGTAGTTGCAAATAATGCATTACTAATCAGAAGAGACCATGACAACCAATCACACATTTCTGCAAAGCCAACCATAACAACACAATCACATGATAGGAGTGAAGCTCACACAGTTAGATACAGGGAAACATAACAGCACGGTGCAGTGGATGAAATGCTAACAATGTGGATCTCACACACAATTATTTAGCAAGCAGTGCATTTGGCATGGTGCTGGTGAGTGGTTGACAGAAGGTCACGTACTTGTGGCGGTAGAGGTGACACGCATTGGTGGCACGGGGGGATGAATAGCTGGCGGGTCAGATGACGACCTCTGTCTGGTGCCACCTTCATATCCTAGTGGGTGGCACTTCCACGCTGGGGTATTTGAAGGGGTGTTGTGTATACTACTGCCAAATATAGTCGACTGTACTAGAGGGGACAAAAATCAAGAGGATGGAGGACATATTTCCATATATCGCATACAAACTCAGCAGGCATCCAATAGTTGACGCTTCTTATTCCACAGCATGCCCATATTACATGTATATCCTTATGTCTATATGACTTTCCACCATCTACGAATAGTATAGAGCTGTTCAAGGGGCTGTTCAACTTTTGTAAAGAAGATACCGCTATTGGTAAACATTCAATTCCACTTGTTAGCAGGTCAAACAAAAGGGCCTCCTCCTTTGCCCCGTATCTTAATGAAAGCAGTAGTGAATAAGACCTGTGATGCAGCTGGGTTTGCTTTCTTGCATTTATTTAAATTTCAATGGATATAGCATACATTGACGTTCAGTCATAATTAGTCTACTTCAATAATCCTTCTGGGATAAAAGACAAGTGGTGGATATCAGGTAAATACCTTGTAATATCTTATGATTATTAGAGGAGCAGCTCGGACAACCGACTGAGCGTTGCAACCTGATATCCACCACTTGTCTTTATCCTAGAAGGATTATTGAAGTAGACTAATTATGACTGAACGTCGATGTATGCTATATCCATTGAAATTTAAATAAATGCAAGAAAGCAAACCCAGCCGCATCACAGGTCTTATTCACTACAGCTTTCATTAAGGGGCTGTGTCACACAGCATTATGCTGCCCATCAGTGGTATCCAGTGGGGTACTGCAATGGAGTTGCGATGGGCTCAGAGAACCCAATAGAGCAAACATATTTCTATTAGGACTTAATCTGCAACATCTCTTTTTGTGGAGGCGTTGTAGACCATGCTTTTATATCCCTCTAAGAAAGCATGTACGCATTGTCAATAGAAAAGATGTAGTCCAAATAAGACTACTTTTGCTCTGTTGATTTCTATGGTTCCGCCCTGGCTTGGTTGATGCACCTTCTTTCATGGTACCCTGGCGGATACCAGCGACAGACAGCGTAACACCTTAACTTAGAGGGTTATTCCCACCACATCAATTAGCTTTAAATATGCAGGGAAAGATAAATAACGACTATTACCAAATACATTGCTGTTCTGATTTTCCCAACACCCAGAGTCTCATCTCATCTTCTCCAGGCTACTGACCACCTCCCTCTGCATTAGCAGTGGCTGGGATGGTGAGGTCACTCCCTGCTGTGTATTTGCAGCACAGGAGCTTGTTTAACCTACTTACTGACAAACTTTAACCCTTTAGAGCTCTGTAGCCTTGTGAACTGCTGTTTAAACCCTCCTATTACCAATGTCCATCTAACAGGCTTAGCAGAGCTGATATGGCAATCACTCCTGCAGAATCGCCCACAGCCCGCACAAGAAGTGGAAGCCTAAAGCTAGTTGGTAGGAACAGGCTCTCTGAAACAGCCTGATGGGAAAACCCCTGATCCACCAGTCAGAATAGGAGATTGTCACAACTCTCCCTCTCCCTGCACACTGACTTCTTCCCAGGTCACAGAGCATGCCTAGAAAACTCCTATAGAAGTCAATGGGACTGATCCTGTTCACAGACTCCTATGTCCATGAAGCTGCTGTAAAGTTTCTCTCTAAATGCTGTTAAAAGCAGCTCAGGCAAGATGGCCGCCCTCTACAATCATATATAGACAACAGAATTAACAAATCTCCATTCAGAAAATAAAAACAGCTAAGAAGAAAATAATATGTATTGGTAACTTGCTTTAATTAGTAAAAAAAAAAAAAAATTGCCGACAGGTTCTCTAAGTATTTGGTTTACTTCTAGTGATTCACAAGATCCTTGACTGACCTAGAAGTAATGTTTGCCATTACCATCTGTCAATGGTGCCCAAGGGATTGCTCATCCCTATAGTGGCCATTCATGATCAGGGTTTACCAGGAGCAAAAAATATTGGACAAAACAACAATTCCCATAGAAAAACCTTTGTTATAATTGAGTAATCGTCACCTGTATGCTCCAGTGCACAGCTGTAATTGGATATGTACGCTATAGGGTTAGTGTTACAGCCCAGAGGGTGTTTATAAATTTGAGGGTTTTTTTTCTTTATCTATAAAGTTATCCAATGTGTATCTGGCCTTGAGGGGAACAAGGATCAGGCTGTTTGGATTTTGAGAAAAGCAGCAACTGGGGGATCTGGGTCTGGCAGACGCTTTTCCCTATGACCGTAAACATGCACACAAGATTATGGGGGAGTCCGGAGAGATACACTGTAGTTGTGTAACAACTAATTTGTGATACTCAAAAAAAATTGAAAAGACCAGGATCTCTAACACCACCTATTATAAGAGAAGTCTCTTTTAGAGTCACATCCAGCCCATGAAAGAGCCTTGAAATATAACTGAAGATTTTGATCCACGTCTGTAGGTACTCTGTAGGGAAAAGCTTCCCATCTGCAGAGAGCAGTTTTGGGGTGTTTGCCCCTTATCAGTGTAGAACAGGTTTCTGGAGCTCTAAGGGGAGGGAGGTTAAAGCTTCTCATGGGGGGAGAGAACCACAAGGGTATTGGGAGACGCATACGCCATGCAATGCTCCATGGGAATATATTATATGCATGGCCAGTCCAAATGAATATAACAGTATACACTCACAGGACATAATAAGAAAAAGACAAAAAGATTGCAACATGTAACAACCGAATCTTGCGAGTCAAATGAAAAAACAAGGGAATGCAAACAAACAAGTCTTGAAGAGAAGACGTTCATTGGATTCTGTTCAAGGAGGGCAGACGGGTCTGGTTTGGCGGCTTCACATAACTGTGCCATGTAATTACCCTGCACATTCCAGGTCACTGCTTGTCCAGCTTTTTCACACTGGTATTTTCGTCTCCAAAATAATAGAGCAACA
Organism: Phyllomedusa bahiana; assembly: GCA_025379985.1. Classification (NCBI taxonomy): domain Eukaryota; kingdom Metazoa; phylum Chordata; class Amphibia; order Anura; family Hylidae; genus Phyllomedusa; species Phyllomedusa bahiana. Next base: position 74,989 of record JAODAL010009322.1, read on the forward strand.
AACAAAAGTACAAAGAGTTACATAATCTTCTTATTGTGGAGGTATTGTAATGTCCCAACAGCTAATTGCACAGAGTGATCATATGCATCCTAATACTGCCCCATACAGTGTCAGACTGGAGCGTCTATGGGCCACAAGTGGAGTAGATTTTAGGAGCCTGCCCTACATCTACTGCACAGGAGTCGTGCACTCTGCCTCTTGCTTTCTGCCTTTCCCCAGGATGCACATGTAGAAAAGCATCCAGATCAACCATGCTCTCGGGCCCACTGGAGGTTTCCCCTGCTCCTCTGTGGGTCAGTACGAGCCTGGCGACATAGCAGACACATGGCTCCATACCCAAAGACGAATGTGCACAGAATGAAACCCACAGCTGCTGCAGTCTTACAAGATTGAATGACAGCTCCCACTGGACAGTGATTGGCTGCACCTGTCATGGGAACGATGAACATTCAAAGCTACTGCCTGGATCATTGGGATGGCTGCGGCGACAGAACGAGAACGTCCAGGAAGTACACTTGAAACCAGAAAGACACATGTGCAGGTTTTTCTCACTATCTGACATGAAATCAGAATAAACCTTTCACGTTATTAGGTCAATTAGGAACCAAAATTATTTATATTTACCAAATGCCAGGATCAAGAGAGAATTTTTAAGGCATTTTTATTACTTTCTGCAAAGTCAAAAGTTTACATACATTTCATTAGTATTTGGTAGCATTATCATTAGACTCTATGACTTGGGTCAAACGTTTTGGATCCTTCCAGAAGCGTCTCACAATAGTTGGTAGGAATTTTGGCCCATTCCTCCTGACAGAACTGGTGTAACTGAGCCATGTTTGTAGGTCGCCTTGCTCGCACCTGTCTTTTCAGCTTTGCCCATACATTTTCAATAGGATTGAGATCAGGGCTTTGTGATGGTCACTTCAAAACATTGACTTGGTTCTCCTTAAGCCACTTTGTTACCAGTTTGGCAGTATGCTTTGGGTCATTGTCCATTATAACACCCATTTCTGCCCAAGCTTTAACTTCCTGGCTGATGTCTTGAGATGTTACTTCATTATTGCCACATAATCTTCTTTCCTCATGATGTCATCTATTTTGTGAAGTGCACCAGTCCCTTCTGCAGCAAAACAACCCCACAACATGATGCTGCCACCCCCGTGTTTCACAGTTGGGATGGTGTCCTTAGGCTTCCAAACTTCTCCCTTTATCCTCCAAACGTAACGATGGTTATTATGTCCAAACAGTTCAATTTTAGTTTCATCAGAACACAGGACAGGTCTCCAAAATGTAGGTCTTTGTTCCTGTTTGCATTTGCAAACATTAATCTGGCTTTTATATGTTTCTTTTGGAGTAATGGCTTCTTCCTGGCAGAGTGGCCTTTCAGCCCATGTTGATACAGTACTCGTTTCACTGTGGATAGTGACACAATCTTACCAGCTTCCGCCAGCATCTTCCCAAGGTCTTTTGCTTTTGTTCTTGGGCTGATATGCACATGTCGGACCAAATCAAATTAATCTCTGAGACACAGTACCCGTCTCCTTCCTGAGCGGTATGATGACTGGACATTCCCATCTTGTTTGTACTTATGTATAATTGTTTGTACAGATGAACGAGGCACCTTCAGGTATCTTGAAATTGCAGCAAAGGATGATCCAGACTTGTGCACAATTCTCTTCCTGATCTTGTCTGATTTCATTAGACTTTGCCATAATGTTACACACAGAAGCAGTGTGTTTCTGGTGTGCTTAAAAAATACATCCACACGTGTGTCTCTAACTCAGATGTTGCCAGTAAATCTATCAGAATCTTCCAAACACATGACATCATCATGTGGGCTGTCCCAAATTACTTAAAGGCATAGTAATCCTAGTCTAGACTTTTTAGACTTTCCCATGATGTTACACACAGAAGCAGTGTGTTTCTGGTGTGACTTAAAATACATCCACAGCTGTGTCTCTAACTCAGATGTTTCCAATAAACCTATTAGAAGCTATCAAAGACATGACATCATCATATGGGCTGTCTCAAATTATTTCAAGGTATAGTAATCCTAGTGTATGTTATCTTTTGACTTTGCAGAAAGTAATAAAAATTCCTTAATATTCTCTTTCATTATTCTGGCATTTGGCAAATATATTTATATTTTGGTTCCTAATTCACCTAAAACAGGTAAGGTTTATGCTGATTTCATGTCAGATTGTGAGAAAAACATGAATGTGTGCTTTTACATATAGTGCATGTAAACTTCTGGTTTCAACTGTAAGTATGCTTCTATTCTTTATCATGTCACGACAGATTAACGAGCATCTTCTTGCGGAACAACACTTAAGTGAACCATGAATGTGACGTCATCCAACAGGGTCACCGGCAGGGCTAGAATGAGTGGGCTTAAAAGCGTTTTTTTTTCTATTTTATATCATCCCTGAACAACCAAAGGAACGCTAAATAAAATAGTTGGTGCTGGAGTCCTAGTTCTATTTCCATGACCTTATTTCAATCTACTTAAATTTTAGTGGAGCGTTCATGGCATGTAAGTCTTCACACCCCCTCATGGTGCGCCTTCCCAAAAAGGAGCATTACTCATTTTAAAACACACGGTATAATAATTTGCCCTGCCTAAATGAAAATATATTATCAATTAAGTAACGCTGGTAAAATGAATAGAGTTTTGTTTTAAATAAACAGTTAACACATTGGTATGTTTGTTATGTATCAGAAGAGTGTGTCCCTGTAAATCCAGGTGCGAGACGGATTAAGTACTTGTGTATACTGTGATGTAACATGTCACACAAAGCCTGGGTTGTGTGCAGAATTCAGCAATTGGGGACATACAATAAATCCATTGCTTTGTTACCTTTTGCAACGTTCCTAGGGGGTAAAGGAGGGGCAGGAGCAGTACCAGCCGTGCTGCCAGGGGTGCTGTTGTTATTAAGGACTGCACCGTAAGTTTCATTCTGGATGATATTTGGAAGGAAGCTTCTCTGTTTGTCCTTGGCAATGTTCGCCGCATCTCTGGCCAGGGAAGCAACGCTAGACTGCATTGTATTAGGTCCAATTTGGTAAAAACTGACTGGTCTGTCCTCCCGGCGGTTGGGACTTGGCTGCTACAGGATCACAGATTTTAACAAAGAATAAGTTCAAACAAGAATATGAAGAAAAACCAGCAAAACTATACAAAGTGCAATAAAAAAAAACAAACAACAAAGGCAAAACTAATCTAAAGCAAGTCTACACCAAAATAAACACAGGGTAACACTGGGTTCACACATGTTTTTTCTTGCATCAAAAATGAATGGCCAAATCCGTATGCGTTTAAAAAGAAAACAACTAAACCTTACTTTTTAAATGCAGGGGTTATAATTAACTCAAATTTGGTGCACAGGTGAACTTTGGGTAAATTAATTTGACGTGTTGTTTTTAACAATGAATTCTCCTGCAATTAGAAACTGCATACAGCTGCAATGGTCTGCAGCCTGTCACTCACCAGATGTTGAAAAATTATATATCCCAGCATGCGCTGGAATGATGGGAGATGAGATTCTGCAACAGTAGAAACAGGATGCGAGTTATTTATAATTAAAGCTGTATTGGATTTCCAAATTCAGTCCTCATGTTGAGAACTCAGGGACCATGTAGGTTCAGTGTTGGACTGGGGTGCCTAGGGCCCACAGGTGGAGTTGACTGTAGGGGCCCACCAGCTGAGTTTTTATGGCCACAGTGGAGCTTATTATAGGGCCCATCCTAAATTACTGAACAATATCAAACCTCCTATAGCGCTTTTGCTTTTTGCTCATCTATTCTCTTATTATGCCTATCTGAGGAATTTTATATGGAGTTAAAAAACAACTTTAGGTCTACATCTAATGGGGCCCCCGGGGTTTACCTATCCCTGTCGGCCAGATCAGAGCCGTGTAGTTCTGTACATTCTGTAACACAATTAACTCAGCAAAAACGTCTATAGAAGAAATGCATAATGCTGTTGTAGGCAAATGCAATGGTGCCATCAGTGCACTGCTCAAAACTATTCAAACCTCAAAACTTTTTTTTTTCAGACATGGCAGACATACAAGTTACAGAGGTGTGCACAGCAGATTACTGTATAGTACACGTCTTTAAAAAATAAGCCTTTTTGCCATTTTCGTGACAGGCAATCTACTCCAAACAACCTTGTAAATATACATTGCCTAAAAGCAGAACCTGCCGCATTTCAAAGTACATATACAACTAACACAGATAGATATTAACGCTGTAACCAACCTGGATTTTATCATCCACATCATCATCACTTTCATCCAAGTCTAGTGATGCAAACTGCCCATTCAATATTCCACATGGACATGACATTGAACCGATCAGAATAGAGCCTGCAACAACTGAGAGACCAGGATGATTCACAAGGTTAATAAAGGAAAGAAATCATGTTAATTCACTGAAAAAATGGTCCAATACTTGGTTAGAAAATGTTTAAAAACTGTAAATTCTGGGTTGATTGATTCATCTTAAAAGGAAATGTAGTCATCAGAAATTGGACTATATCGTTTACTTGTTTTACTTTAAAAAATTCCTTAAAAATGCCTTTTTTTTACATTTTCCATATCACTAGCAATTATATTTTTAAACCCTGCAGTTATTCACTTCAGCCACTAGATCGGAATAAATCTCGGCCTTCCGTCTGTAGGGAAATTAAGTATTAATAAAAAAAAATCATTAAGGGGTAAAACATTATCAGATAAAGAGCTAAAACCTTCTGTAAAAATAAATCCAGTTAAATCCCTGAAACAACCTTTGCCCCCGGACCGGCGCTACATAGGGAATTGCAATAAGAGAGAATGCCCGGGAAATACAGTAATTTAAATTTTTTTAAAACTCTTTTGATTGGGCGGCAAAACCAGTCAAAACAGAAAGGAGCACAGTGGCCCAATATCCATGAGGAGAAAGACCAATCAGAATAGAGGACAGGGGCCCATTATAACCTAGGGGAAAAATTGACCAATCTATTCAAAGCGGTACAGTTCAAAATACAGTAAAAAGGCAAAAAAGAGCTGATTGGTTAGAGCGGTGGCTTGGCTATGCCGGCCAATCAGAGTGCAGCTACTTTTCTCAGATTTTTTTTGGGGAAAAGAAATTCCACGAGCTCTGGATTGCTAAGTTAAAAGAGGCCCTTATTTTGGGCCAAGGGAGAGCGGCGAAAGCTCCTAGGGTTTTCTAATGCAATCTGAAATCAAACTGTAAAACGGCCAAAAACAAATTAAAAACACTACAAAGTTGCCCATGTTTTTTAAAAAAAAATAATAATATGGGGGTAACGAAAAAAAAATTTAAATCAATAAAACAGGTTTAAATTTCTTTTTTCGAGCCAAGGATCAATATAGGGTGCAAGAAAATAAAGAAATAAACGATTTTATTGATTTTTTAAATTTTTTTTTTTTTCGTTACCCCCTATTTTTATTCATTTATATCACACGGGACAACATCTGAGTTATAAATTTATTCGGCCAGTATAGTTTTATTTCAATTGCATTTGAAAACCCATAGGACGTCCTGCTCCCATTGCCAAATAACGGCCCTCTTTTAAATTACCAATCACAGAGCCGCTCGAAATTCTTTTCCCTAAAACCATGAAAAAGCTCGCCTCTGATTGGCAAGCTGGACAGCCCCCGCCGCTTCAACCAATCGCTTTTTCTATTTTTAAATTATTTTGGGAAATGTCCCCGCCTTTGTTATGATTGGTCAAATTTTTTTCCATAGTTATAATGGTTTTGTCGCTCGATTCTGATTGGTCAAATTTTCCCCAAGGTTTTTAAAAGGGGCATGTCGCTCCTATTTTTGATTGGGTGGGTTTTTGCCACCAATGAAAGAGCTTAAACAATTTGAATTACTGTATTTCCCGGAATTCTCTTATTGCAATTTCCCCATGTAGCGCCGTCTCGGACAAAGCTTTTTTAGGGATTTAACGGGGTTATTTTAAAAGGTTCAGCTCTTTAACATTTTTTACACTTAAAAAAAAAATGAATTTTTTATTCATATCCATGCCGCACGGCCGAGCCCGAATTGCATTGCCGATCTCTCCATACAAAAAGGGGGAAGTAGCTCGCGCCTGATTGGGGCTTGGGAAGCCAAGCCCCCCAGCTCAACCCAACAGCTAAATTTTGCATTTTTACTTTTTTTGAACAGTCCCCCCCTTTGATTTCTGATTGCAATATTTCTCCATAGGTTTTTAATGGGTCTTTTCGCTCCTATACTGTTTGGGTTTAGCTACCAAGCCCCCGCTGCTCAACCAAACAGTTTTTTTCTCATTTTTTACTGTATTTTGAACGTCCCCCCTTTGATTCTGATTGGGCAATAGTTCTCCTAGGTTTTAATGGTTCACGTCGCTCCCATTTTGATTGGCCGGTTTATGGGCCGGGCCAATGAGAATACTTTCAGAAATTTTAATTTTCGTATTTCCCGCTAATTTTCCTAATTTCCCAATTCTTAAAATTTTAAAAAATTTTGGAAAATATTTTTTTTATGTATTTTTTAATTTTTTTAAGGGTTTTGCTCTTTTCCTGAGAATTTGAACCCTTTATAAACATTTTTGATTCAACTCTACACCGACATCTGGAATGATTTTTTCGCTTTTCCAGCCCCGTCTCGCATCGGAAAAGATTTTTGGGCGCAGCCCGCCCCGGGGCCTAATCCCCCACTTTCGCCCAGTCCCCCCCCCTGTCCCCACACACTGGGAGCCAGGGAAATTTTTCCCCCATGTACACGCCCTCCTCGACGGCGAATCCGGGCGCAGCGCCGCACGGCCTCACCCCCCCACGTGCCCCACCACTGGCGGGGGCCGGGGGGACTTTTTCCCCCCCATGGATACCGCACAACCTCCGCGGGGGGGAAACTCAGGGACACAAAAAAAAAGCACGCGCCTCACCCGCACTGCCCTAACACACTGGGGGGCCGGCGGGCTTTTTCATAGGATGTAGAGCCCGCCCCGCCCCGACATAAATCAGGGGCAGATTTTTGCCAGAAAACTAGCGGGAAAAACGCGCCCCGACCCGGGACTTTATACATTTGGGCCCAAGTGCATGTAAACTTTTGTTTTTAAATGTAAAAGCTTTTTAAACTTTATCAGTCCCCCCAGATTAACACACTTCTGTCGGAACAAAAACTTAAGTGAACCATGAAATTTAGTCATCCCCCAGGGGTCACCGGCAGGGCTAGAATAGTGGGGTTAAAAGCGTTTTTTTTTTTTATTTTAAATCACCCTAACAACCAAAGGAACGCTAAATAAAATAGTTGGTGCTGGAGTCCTAGTTCTATTTCCATGACCTTATTTCAATCTACTTAAATTTTAGTGGAGCGTTCAGGGATTAAAAATCTCACACCCCCCATTGGGGCCCTTCCCAAAAAGGAGCATTACTCATTTTAAGCACCACGGGCAAATATTTTTTTTCCCCCCATTGGGCCCAAAAGGGAAAAAAATTATCAATTAAGTAACCGGGAAAATTAAAAGTTTTGTTTTAAATAAACAGTTAACACATTGGTATGTTTGTTATGTATCAGAAGAGTGTGTCCCTGTAAATCCAGGTGCGAGACGGATTAAGTACTTGTGGATACTGTGATGTAACATGTCACACAAAGCCTGGGTTGTGTACAGAATTCAGCAATTGGGGACATACAATAAATCCATTGCTTTGTTACCTTTTGAACTTCCCCGGGGTAAAGGGGGGGCAGAAGAACCAGCCGTGCGCCAGGGTGCGTTTTTTATTAAGGACGCACCGAAGTTTTCATTTTGGGGAATTTGGAAGGAACTTTTCCCGTTTGCCCCTTTTGGAATGTTCGCCGCACTCTGGCCAGGGGAACAACGCTAAAAGCATTGAATTAGGGGCCAAAATTTTTTTAAAAACCCGACTGGTCTGTCCTCCCCGGCGGTTGGGGGCTTTGGGTGCACAGGACACAGATTTTAACAAAGAATAAGTTCAAACAAGAATATGAAGAAAAAACAGCAAAACTATACAAAGTGCAATAAAAAAAAACAAACAACAAAGGCAAAACTAATCTAAAGCAAGTCTACACCAAAATAAACACAGGGTAACACTGGGTTTTACACATTTTTTTTTGCCAAAAATAATGGCCAAATCCATTGTTTAAAAAAAAAAACACAAAACCCTTTTTTAAAATAGGTTTATAATAAACTCAAATTTGGACACAGGTGAAATTTTGGGTTTAAATTAAAATTACGTGTTTTTTTAAAAAAATGATTCTCCCGCAATTTGAAACTGCATACACGCAATGGCCCCGCCTGTCACTCACCAATTGAAAAATTATAATCCCACATCCGGAAGATGGGGGATAATTTCTCAACAGATGGGGGAGCCACAGGAACGGGGTTATTTTAGAAAAATTGTAATAATTGATTTTCCACAAATTTATCCCATGTTGAGAACCAGGGCCGAGGTTTAGTTTTTGGAGGGGGCCTAGGCCCCCGGTGGATTTACTGTAGGGCCCACCACGATTTTTTTTTGGGCCCACCGGGGGGGTTTATTTTAGGGGCCCACCCACAGCTACTTACAAACTCACAAGCCTCCTATACCCGCTTCTTGCTTTTGCTTCTCTTCTGCTTTTTTTCCCCCTTTTGAGGATTTATATGATTAAAAAAACAACTTTAGGGCTACCAAGCAAGGGGCCCACCCGGGGTTTTCCCAAAATTCCCCCGTCGGGGCCCGCCGACCTGTGTAGGTTCTGTACATTCTGTAAAAATAAACTCAGCAAAAACCGTCTATAGAATGAACTTGCACTAATGCTGTTGTGGGCAAATGCAATGGTGCCATTAGTGCACTGCTCAAAACTATTCAAACCTCAAAACTTTTTTTTTTTTTCAGACATGGCAGACATACAAGTTACAGAGGTGTGCACAGCAGATTACTGTATTACGTAATAGCCGTTTAAAAAATTAGCCTGTTTTGCCATTTTCGTGACAGTGGCAATCTACTACCAAACAACCATTGTAAATATACATTGGCCTAAAAGCAGGACCTGCCCATTTCAAAGTACAATATACAGACTGAACAACAGATAGATATTACACGCTGTAACCAACCTGGATTTTATCATCCACATCATCATCACTTTCATCCAAGTCTACGTGATGCAACCTCCATTCATATTCCACATGGACATGAGCATTGAACCGTCCAGATAAAGCCTGCAACAACTGAGAGACCAGGAGGATTCACAGAGGTTAATAAAGGAGAAGAAACATGTAATTCACTGAAAAAATGGTCACCAATACTTGGTTAGAAAATGTTTAAAAAGTCTGTAAATTCTGGGTTGATTTGATCTCATCTTAAAAGGAATGTGTCATCAGAAATTGACTTATCGTTTAACTTGTTTTTATCATTTAAAAAATTCTTTAAAAAATGTGCTTTTTTTTACATTTTCCATATCACTATCAATTTATATTTTTAAACCCTGCAGTTTTCACTTCAGCCACTAGATCGAATAATAGTCTGACACTTCCTGTTCTGTAGGGAAAACTTTTCAGCAGTATTCTTATTATCAGCACAAACAGGATTATACTGAAAGGTGACACCAACGTGTATAGATAACACAGGATCCACCAGTCAATATAGGAGGTAGTCACAGGTCCCTCTCCCTGGACACGGACTTCTTCCCAGGTCATAGAGCATGCCTAGAAAACTCTCCTATAGAAGTCAATGGGTCTGCTCCTGTTCACAGGCTCCTATGTCCATGAAGTTGCTGTAAAGTCTTGGAAAACCCCTTTAATATTGACTTGTATGGAGAGGTTCGTGCACACACTCACCCCCCATTCTGTATATCACCTCTAATTTCAGTTGAGGTTAATACATAGATACGTCTAATTCAACATCTTCAAAGATTTTATTCCCTTGTTTGAACTTGATGGACACGTGTCTTCTTTCAACCGTACTATGTAATAATAAAGCAAACTATGTTATAATAAACTATGTAATAAATAGCTTGCACCTTACTAACACAAGTTCCCCAGAACCCATGTATCAAAGGACTTGTTAACAAGCTTTAAGCCTGTGTTCCCGGCACCACTGCTAAGGTGCAATGATACGTCATATTTACACGTAAAATCCAGATCAAAAGGGCTCTATAGAGAGCACAAATCCCTTTGGCACGAATTTAAAAATTCCTTTTATTTTCTGAAAAATCGAAGCAAATTGACAACTCAAATCAATAACAGAGCACTGCAAAAAGGTGTACATAGTTGTGCTGGACATAGATCACAGAACTTCACTAAAAGGATGCCCTCACATTTATCTAGAGCGTATCAGATTGATTGGTTTCATTTGTACTCCTTTTAAAAGAGAATGCATCACCAATATTGTTCTACTACTTAAAACCAAATAATCTTTTTGGCAGTTTTCATTTTCTGAGTGTAGAATTTTAATTCTATTTTCAGTGTATGATTATGGGGACAATGAATGGTCTGATAATTTTTTTTTTTTTTTTTTTACAGCATTCTGACAGATGCTTTACTGCAGCCACATGGACATAGGATCCTGTAAACATTAGACTCACTGATTTTCTGGTCATGCACTGTGATCTATGTAGAGGTTATTGCGCAGAGCGGGAACAAGGAGAGTTGTGACCATATGAATGGTGGATCCCGTGTTACCTATACTTTCAGTGTTATCCTGCCTGTGATGAAAATGAGGAGGCGGCTGAGAAGTGATCAGGAAAAGTCAGCATATTATTATATTAAAGAGGTTCTCCTTGTCGTTTTAATAACTGCTATAATGGACTCGGAGCCCCGTTAAAACAAACCTATACTGCCCTACCTCTGGTTACAGCGCCGTGTCTCCCCAATCTGTTGACATGGTGTCACGTCTGAATGGACGTCACCTCTGCAGCCGCTGATTAGAGGCATGTGACTGCTGCAGCCACTTACATCACTATTCGGAGCTCTTCACTTCCAAATGGTGATCTCAATGAGAAGCATGTGACCCCATACAGCCAATCAGTGGCTGCAGCAGTGACATCCCCATTCAGAAGTGACAGCATATCAATAGAAGAACAGGGAGAGCCGCTGCTGGAACTAGCAAACGGAGGTAGGGGAGAATATGTTTTTGTGTTTTAATGGGCATTGTGTTCTAAGAGCGTTGCATCAATTCTTTTAACAACATGGACAACCCCTTTAGGCCTCGTTCACACGGCTTATTTGGGCGCGGATTGGAGCCGTACTGCGCGCTGTATTTGCGCTGCAGTAAGGCTCCAACCCGTCCCAGTCATTACGGTAATCCACAGTTCTCATAGAGAACTATGGATTCCATCGCTCCTCCCCGCTCGGCAAATCCACCGAGCGGGGAGAAAGTGACATGCACATTATTTACAGCGCGTACGCGCCGTAAATAATGCATTGTCTATGGTACCGGCGGGCAACTCCCCTGCCGCGCCCCCGCCCCTTATTCAAGCCGTATTGCGGGCGGGATCCGTCCCGCAATTACGGCTTGAATAAGCCGTGTGAACCGGGCCTTCAGTAACCAAAAGTGAAAACTGCAGGATAGTGATTGGGCAAGTTCATAAGGCGGATATGGAAGCGGATTCTGGGGGGCGGGTTCAGCACTGAATCTGCCTCAGTATCAGCATCCAATCCGACTGTAAACCGACCTCCATTATACCCAATGTAAAATCAGCAGCGTCAATTAGATGACGTTGATTTTACCTTCATGTTTTCAGCACTTATAGTCAATTATCAATTCTTTGAGGCGTTCTCTGCACTGATTATTATGGTTATAGGAGGCAGAAATTCGTCGCCAGAAATTTCCTTCTTTCAAGTGCAGAATTTCCTTCAAGAAAAAAAATAACGCTGTCCAGCATCAAAATTACACTGTGTGAACAATGGCAATATGCAAAATTAGAACAAATTTACAAAACATTCTTAAAAAATGTTAAACATAAAAACACAGTTTTATCAGTACGCCATTTTCTGATGACACACGTCCTTTAAGAAAGTCTCCATTTCCAACACACAATTGACTACATTTCCCCGCTATAGTGGAAACATAATAAGAAATGGTCATGGAAACAAACCATGGTGGCATCCAGCATTGTATAAAAAGTTCTCCTTATTGTAGAAGCATATAAAAAGACTTCGCAGGGTCAGGGAAAGTAGCTCAGCCGACGCGATTCGATCAATGGTAGATCTTTGTCAAGGCATGCCACTGATGATCGAAACACGTCGGCTGGGCTACTTGCCCTGACCCTGCGATGTCTTTTTTTTAGGCTTCTACAATAAAGAGAACTTTTTAAACAGAGTTGCTGGATGCCACCATAGTTTGTTTCCTGCATTATTTGCACATCACAGAGTGCATTATCCGAGCACCCACATAGGAGGTAAGCTGGCAATGGACTTTCTTTCTTATATTGTATGAAATTGCTCAGAAACAGAAGATCTCTCTTTAGGGAGCGCGCCTATATAGGTGTGTGGAGATTCGAAATTGCCTTTTTGCACTCCACAGAGCATCTGCATATCACAAGGCATTATGGGAAAGGAGCTGAGAAGCTCAAGCGCCCTCTATTGGATGTAACAAATCCTCAATTTGCTTTTGACCCACTGGATCTTTGAAAAGCAAAAAGGGATATTTAGCCGAGCCAGCATCACCCATCTGTATACAGCCATTTCGGGGTTTTGCTTGGCTGAGTGGGAGGCAATGAGTGGCTCAGAAAGGGAAGATCTGTCCTTAGGAGAGCGCCTATATAGGCGTTTGGAGATTCGAAATTGCCTCTTTGCACTCCACAAAGCATTTTCATATCACAAGGCATGTATGAAATGGTCATACATGTAGTAAATACAGCTGATGTGGCAAGTCCACCACAGATGGAGCCACTCTTACTTATTGTCTTTCTACTCTAGGTCATCAAGCGGAATCCAGAGTAAGAAAATGTCTCTGCCGTCCCGTTGCGCTAATAGGTCTATAGTTCATAGATCATCAAATAAAATGATTAGATTGACTGCAAAATGAATCATTACAATGGGTGCACATAGAAGAATAGAGGCGATGCATGGCCATAATGATACTAATGAAAGGAACATACCAAGTCCTCGCACTGTGCGTGTCTTAGCCTCTTCGCTATGTCCAGAGGAGTTTCTCCTGCTTCATTGGCTGCAATCCAAAACACAGAAAACCGTAAAGTGCATTACACAGACACTTCCTTTCTGTAGCTATCAGCCCAAACATATGGGATTTTCAGGCAGATTATGTAATATCTGGAGAGAACACAAGTCATATCCACGTAATAAGTAGCATTAAGTGGAGTCGAAGGCACTTCATGAGGTCAAGGGTCCACATTTGTATTAGGAACGTCACTCATCATAATACTTTGGATTGGAGTTAGCCAAATGCGAAGTCTTAGGCGATGTTGTTCACGGCGTAATTGCGGGATGGATTTCACCCACAATTACAGAGTGTGCTCCGGAGCGGGGGGGGGAGGGGGGAGGCAGCAGCCCGCCGGCCCCATAGACATTCATTATCCACGGTGCGTATACCACCATGAATAATTGACGTGTCACTTTCTCCCCGCTGAGAACTGTGGATTACCGTAATGACTGGGATGGATTTCACCCGTAATTCGCGCAGTACAGCGCGAATTACGGACTGAAATCCGTCCCAAAATAAGCAGTGTGAACATAGCCTTAGTCAAAAGCCAAATGAACACCGGAAACTTTGGTCAACGTTTAAAAAGATCCTGTCCGTATTGTCTGGTTTCCGTTTCAGGTGGGAGCATTGACCTGAATTTTTAGCAGCCTGCCAGTCAGCAGGAAAAAATAAAGTGTATCATTCATTGGCTGCCCAACTTTCCCAACAATTAGGCTAACAATTAGTTATACAAAATTCAGTCAGACTCAAATGGCCCCCTAACCCGAATCTGAAGTACAACAGTACCTGTCTATTCTACAGACATGTCTACTTTACGAAATAAATAAAAAACACCCCACAAAAATCACTTAGACTACTAATATATTGCAGACACACTATATTAAAACGGAGCCTTTAGTAAATTCGATATTAAAAAAAATCTAATCTAACCAAAAACGTAGGGCCACCGCCCCAAAAAGGGCTCCCCTACCAGTAACCTACTCCCTACACAATCCCTAATGTCCCCCACTCCATTCAGTATCTTTTAAATAGAGTAGGGGACATTAGGGATTGTGTAGGAAGGAAGTAGGTTCCTGGTAGGGGCACTCTTTTTGGGGTGGATACCCTACTTTTTGTTTTGTTACATTAGATTTTTTGGTATCATAGGTTCTAGGGACTTGTAGGGACAGTTCAGCTATTTAGCGTATCGTATTTATTAAAGGCTATGTTTTAATATAGTTTGTCTATAATACATTAGTAGTTTAAGTGATTTGTGTGGGGTGTTTTTTTGTTCTGTAGATTCTAAAATCACTAACAAGTCTTTACTTATGGGTTGGTCCAGCCCTTGGATCTACTGGACGTTTTGTTGTGTATTTACTTTAGTAAATACTTGTTTTCCCCAGCATTTTTTTTTTGCATTGAAAAGTGTAAACTCTGCATTGTGCTGTTCCTCTATTATGCCTCCTGGAAATTGGTGAATACATAAAAAACTGGGTGTTCTTATTCCATCAATGATGTTTCTATCAGACTAGGTTGGAATAATACTGACCAAGACGTCCATTAATTCCTAGAAAGAGTGACAAAGAATTCTGTGACCAGATGTCTAAGAAATGCAATTTAATGGAAACGCACAAGCATTGGAGCAACAGAGGATTTAACTGTGCAAGGGGTTTCTTTTATTTTTAGATCTGAACCTTATAAAAACAACCATAGGTGTTATTTACAGCAGCCACTAAATGGCCTTATCCTACAGCACAGTGCTGCACATTTATCAAGGCAGTTGCGCCAGAATGCTGTCACAATTTGTGCCAAAAATAACTTTGTACATGCTTAACACCACATTTATTATAGGTTTTAGACAAATTTCTAGACACTGCTGCGCCCTCTCTGGCAAAAGGGGTCTGGCTACCCAGAAAGGGGAAGTGGCTTATCGTGCGGCAACAAAATGCGATAAAATTGTGGTGCAGTTAGCCAACTTAAAAATGGTGGAAGGTTAGACTAGACAGTTCTAACCTGTGCAACGCTTTGATAAACGTAGAGCACTGTAGGACTGACTAGTCTAACTTTACAGTTAGACAAGTACTGATAAATCTGGCCCAGTGTTTTTACAGCTCTGTTCTATATGTGCAGTATTGGTGTCTCATGCTATGCTGCAGATGGTACTCAGCTGTCAGTGACAGTCTAGCTCCTACTTTAAGCACTGGAATTGGAGAAAACATGAATAGTTTTTTTTGGTTTTTTTATAGCAAATATTTATTGGGTTTTCAAAATAAAATTAAAGTTACACATTGATGTAAATACAGAGAATTTGGCAGATAAAAACAGAGCTCAATGCCCAACTAACAAATGGTACAGAAATTTTCCGTCCTTCAGGATTCCAGGCCATTACAACATAAAATGGTCACACATCAACTTTTCGGGAGGACAGAACAAATAATCTGCATGTAGGTATAATAAATGCAACCATCGTAACATGAAACAAAAACAAGAATGCACAATTATCAAACAGTTAACAAAAACATGTTGTCAAAAATCCCGTGGTGTGCACAACATGAATAGTTTAAAGGGAACCTGTCACATAGTTTATTCCGCCCTGGCTGAGGACAGTACAAGTGTCAGACCTGTTGTTCCCAGCGCTGTGTCCCTTATTCTGTAAGATGCAGCAGTTTTAGAGTATTTAATGCTCAAATCTTATTCATGAGCAGCTGTTAGCCCCGCCCACCAAAGGCTAGCCCCATCCTCTGACAGGTATTCACATGTTTCTACCTATTCAAAGTAATAGGTTTATTAGTTGAGGTGGGCGTGGCTAGCCTCAGATGGGCGGGGCATGAAAAAACTGACTCTTTATATGACTCTTTTTTGGCTGAAAATTGCAGATTTGAGCATTAAATACTCGAAAACTACAGCATCTTACAGAATAAGGGACGCAGCGCTGGAAACAGCAGGTCTGACACTAGCTTGTGCTGTCCTCAGCAAGGGAGGCATAACTTATGTGACAGGTTCCCTTTAACTCCTTAATGACCACCCAACGTCTTTTGGCATCAGCTGGTGCGGGTCGTTCGTCTGCAGCGACGTCTTTTGGCGTCGCCGCAGACATCGGAGTTTGCGGCGCCACAGCTGCTTGGGAATCAGGGCTGTACTACACAGCTCCGATCCCAGAGCATGTCCTGCGAGCACCGGGGTGCGGAGGAAACCTCCGCAACCCGGTGCTTTAACCCTTTGATTGCGACGGTGCGTTACCGCAGCGCAATCAAAGGGTTCCCCTGCTCTGTCGGGTGATCGGAACACCCGGTGACCCGTCCTAGAGTGGCCCCAGAGCTGTCTGTGTATGAAGCCAGTGACTAGGAAGCACTGTGTGTTGTCCAGATCACTGCCTGTGTCAAAGTGACACAGATTAGAATGTATTAGCATATATGAATATGCTAATACATTACTAAGTATATATAAAAAAAAAATGTAAAACAGTTCTCCCTTCATGGGAGTAAAAAAAAAGTAATAAAAAAAACATAAAAAGAATAACAAAATTAATAAAAAAGAAAAATAAATATTTAATAAAAAATAATTGTGCATAAATTACACACAAAAAAAAGTACACAGATTAGGTATCCACACGACCGTAATAACCTGTAGAACTAATCTAACAAATTATTAAGTGTGAAATGTGAATGGTGTAAAAAAAAATAAAATATTTTTTTTTTTACAAAATAAAAAAAAAATACTGCAATTATTTATAAGTGAACTTAAACTATTCCTCCATAAAGTACAACTTGTCTTGGATAAAACGAGGCCTCATACAACTGCGTCAATGAAAAAATAAAAAAGTTACAACTGTTGAAACGCAAGGAGGCAAAAGCTAAAAAAATGTTCTGGTCATTAACTACTTTTCAGGTGTTCGGCTTAAGGGGTTAAAGGAACCTCCAGCAACAGTTGCAGCAGGAAGCAGATGACGATGCTGGATCACCATATTCCAAAGATACCAGCCACCTGTAAATTTGCTTTCCAGAAAAAACAAACAAACATTGTTTCTTCCTAGAGTCCAAAAAGAAAAATTCCCATACACGTTTTCTTTCTAACGCTTGCACTGCAGAAGAGATGGAGGGCAGGGATTACTTCAGTCTATATCCAGGACTCCCGGGAATCGAGCTGTGATCCGCTAATTACTGTGCATCTTAAAGAGAACTTGTGACATCTCCTGACATGTCTGTTTTAGTAAATCCTTGTGTTCCCTGTGAAACAACAATTCTGGAGCCTCTTCTCTTATAACTCTGTGTTATACTGTTCCTCTGTTATTCCTTCTAGAAATGTATTACTGAATCTGTCAGATGGGTGTTACCAATTAGCGGCTTGTCACTGCACAATCTGGCATTGTCCAATCAGTGCCGATTGTCAGTGTTTGCAGGGACACGCCCCTTGGAAACTGCATTGATAACCACCATCTAATAGGCTTAGAAATCTCTCTCTGTTATTTGTTTCAGAAATGTGTTACTGAATCGGACAGCTGGGTGTTACTGTTCCAGTTTTCAAAGGGGTGTGTCCCTGCACACAGTGACTCAGCACTGAATGGACAATGTTAGACTGTGTAGGGACACACTTCAATTGCTAACACCCATCTGACAGATTCAGCAATACATTTCTAGGAGGAAAAAAAAGAGGAACAGCACAACACAGAGATATAAGAGAAGATGCTCCAGGATTGTTATTTCACAGGGATTTACGAACACAGACATGCCAGGAGATGCCACAGGTCCTCTGTAAATGCTAACTCTCAGCTGCCAGCAAATACAATTGTCTCAAATGTTAATGATAAGCATTATCAAAGGTTGCTCTGACCGTCCTCGCTGCCAGAAAGTGTAGTCATTTTGTTCTGCTCATTCACTTTCACTCAATTTAAGTGGACTTCTGGAGCTGGCTACAGTTATATATGCCTATTGCTCCACTGACTACAGCTGTCCACCTTTTCTTGTAGTCCCCTCTGTTCATCACCCTTGGTGATGCTTGTTTCTGCACTGACATGTTATGGAGTACTGAGCAGTTGTGACCACCCCTTTGACCATGTATAAGCTTACTGCAGACTGTCAAGGAGGTGGTCACCACAATTTAGGAGGCGTGAACCTGAGTGCTCCCTACTGTTCAGAACTGAGTAGTGGAGATAATCCAATAAGAACCTGGGAATTCTTTAGCATATTGGTGCTGGAATGGCCCAATAAGACAGAGATTAAAAGCCATCATGTCAGTGGAATACCAGCTCGACTAGTTGGAAGACCCCATAGGTCCTCTTTAACCATGTTTCATTCTAAGGCCATGTTCACACGGCTTAAACTGGGACGTATTTTGCCCCGTATTTTGCGCTGTACTGCGCTAAATATGGGTCGAGATACGTCCCAGTCATTACGGTAATCCACAGTTCTCATTGAGAACTATGGATTACGTCTCCTCGCCCCGCTCGGACAATACACCTCGGTGGGGGTGGGGTGGGGGTGGGGGAGATAAGTGACATGTCATTTACTAGTGCCGAATACGCGCCGCTAGTAATGAATTTCCACAGGGCCGGCGGGCTGCCGGCCCGCCCCAACCCTCCCGCATCCAGACCCCATATCTGTGGGGGTCGGCGTGAGCTCCCGTAATCCCAGCGTAATTATGCGTGTGAACATAGCCTAAGAGTGGAGGAGATAGCAGTGTGTATCCTGTAACAAGGAAGCTTTCTCCCAGGTCTGGGTCCCCATAAGAACATAAAACTGAAGAAAGGTGATGTTGGCTGACAGGGGCACTCACACAGGAGTGCTCTGAGGGGTTTGGACCACCCAGCCCTTTCCAACTCTTATAGGTATTCTCTCCACTCCTGGGTCCTTCTGTCACTGCCACCAAATAGCATCAGGACAGGTTATGCCATGGTGCAGCCTAATGTTAGGACCGCACTCCTGAAGAACAACAAGAGCTGTACGTAAACTATCCCACCAACCCAGAATACCTCTAAATACAATTTTGTGGTTGAACCTCTTCTGGTATTATATAATTGTTGTCCCTAGAGCTCAAATTAGAACTAAAGGGAAGTATGGATTACTGTTCATCTGAACAACTAAAAAGTGACCATCCCAGCAGGAACTATTGACATCACTGAAGAATAATGAGCTGCTTTGTGGCTTATACCTCACCCCGTCAATATTTCCCAGAGGACTTGCTGCACAGCGGGGAGGCACAATAGAGAGACTGGTATCATAAAAGAAAAAAAATCAAGCCAGTTCATCTCTCCTTATCCAGGAGTGCACGGAACCACCTTGTAAACAATGAATCCATTTCTGCAGATCTCCAGCAATCCTTGTCGATGCATAGAAGGTTCCTTTTAGTAAGACACAGTTAAAAACATGGCCAAATGGACAGGAAACAAAACGCTGATGTGTTGCGAGCAAAGAGCAGTTGGCTTGCAACACACCAGCAGTTGGAAACCAATTGCCAATCAGAAATTTCTTATCCTGTGGAAAGGATACATTTTGATTATACACTACATGGAAATCCCTAAAGAAGCATTTATGCCATCTATCATACATGAAAAAACTTTGAGACTCTCGGTTCACATATTTTGATCAAAAGATGTTTAAGCTGCCCACGACTTTCAACGTGATCTCAAAATCGGGCAGTCCTATGCTATCCAGGTTTGCATACGTTTGCACGGAAATGTTTTTGTGTGCAGAAACATACGTTATACTTGGTGTACATTGATTTTAACCTATATGGGAAGGAAGGGGTGCTTCCATTTTGGGTTTCTGTCCCCGCCCACTCTCACAGGCTGTCATAAGAAGGGCAGCTTGCAGGTTGGGTGTTTTTTATTTTTTCTCTCTGAATAATGGAGGTCGGTTGACCCAGTGAGAGGCCTGATTGGCTCGATTGAGAGGTAAAGATAGCATAGGACTGCCCGATTTTGAGATCACGTTGAAAGTCGTGGGCAGCTTAAACATCTTTTGATCAAAATATGTGAACCGAGAGTCTCAAAGTTTTTTCACATTTTGATTATGGCACAAGTCCTTTAAACTCTTCTCACTGCGAATGAAGTGGTGACAGATGTTTATTATTTCTTTATTACGTTCCAGTAAGGCCTGTTTCACACCTGCGCTAGAGGTTCTGTTCAGAACGTCCGTCACAGATGTAAAAACAGACCCCACAGGACCCGTTCACTACGGACACCCATGGCGCCCAAAATATCCTATTAAGAACAAGGGACCCATTGGGTATCCGCTGTGGTGTCCGTAGTTGAGATGCAAGAAATAGCGGTGACAAATGTTGCTGTTGCATATGCTGAACTTACACCGCAGACACAGTGTGACTATACTCTTATTGGAGTAGGAGAGGAAGACCTGGAGTGTATACATATAAAACTACATCAATGATAAATATCCGATATACATAAAAACCATTAAAGTCTAGAGGAGCAGTGGGTGTTTGGTACGTACCTATCTCTATTGAGGCCTTCCCTCTCAGCAGTAGTTTAAGGCACTCGGCGTTGTCCGTTAAGCAGCAGTAATGGAGTGCGGTGCTGCCTTTCACAGTCTGTTTGTCCAAATTACCACTGCAGACAAAACACAGTTCTCCAGTTTAGAAATTAGAAGCGGATACTGCTGGCAGGATCAGGAAAACATGCCTCAATTATAGAGCTGTGCATTCAGGAAGAAGTAGCAGAGGTCTGCTTTTTATTTTAGGGACATATAGGCTTAAAGAAAAACTACTGCTACCTAACCTGCCTTAAAAATCAACATGTTACCTAGAGAGGATTCTGTAGGATCGAGTATATTTTAGACGCTCTGTTACTATTTCTCAACCCAATAAAAGATGTCTTAATGGACCTTAACTGCATTCATAAGGAAATGCAACTGGCTGCTGAGGGCTTTATTGTGGCCCAAAAATGTAAGAATAAGTATTAGCGAGCCAAAAAAAGCCCTGTCCAGTTTACAGCTGTGTGAAGGGAAGGAAGTGACAACTCTTCAGAGCCCAGTTAGGCCTCATTTATGTCTCTCTTATTGCCTCCATTTGTGGTATGGGCAAATGAAGTTCGAATAAGGACTATGGTCCCATATACATAAAGTTTATAGCCCCTATTCATGGTATTCGTCACATACCATGAAAAATTTATAGACCGACACCGTGACAGGGCCTATATGACAAGCTTATGGCCCCCACTCATAGTAGTCATCTAGATGCTATAAAAAAATTATCTTGATGGATAGCGCTGATACCATGGTAGACCATACTTGCCTGATGCACAAAGCGTAGACATTCCAGTTTGAACTATGTTTGCCCTATCGATCTCTCTGACCTGTTGGGATAAACTTTTCACAGTATCCCGGCAGTTAGGGCTTGTTCACACGGCGTCTATGGATCTGTGTTGGATCCGAAAATCGCATCCAAAAACGCATTGGCGATTGGACCCTAAACGGATCCAACACTTATCCTACATGCAGCTGCGTGTTTGAATGCATGTTGGATGCAGCAGGATCACACCCTATAGTTTATTATAGGGCTCCTGCTGCGTCTTTCGTACAAAGAATTGACATGTCAATTCTTGGAACAGATCAGAAAGACGCAATGACACACGCACCAGCGATCACCCGTGTGAGCACCAATGCGTGTTTCATATTAAAAGCAATGTAAATCATACTGCTATTTGTTAGATGCAAGTTTGAGTCCATTTAGGGTCCGACAGACGGATCCAAATATGCACTAAAAGTGTATTTTCACACAGACCCAATGCGCCATGTGAACATACCGTTACCATGAATGGGGACAATAAACATGATGTGATTGGTGTCTTATACTCAGAGCAGCAGTTTGAATATATATATATATATATATATATATATATTTATTTTCAATCAACATGCACAGACAGTGTAAAGCATTGGACACATTTATCAACAGTGTCATAAGAGCTGCATCTTACGATGGGACAGTGGGCACATTCATAAAATGCACCAGATTTTTAAAACGTGTGCTGTATTACTCATCTTGGTTTGTGACAGGGCTGGATCACCATCTGTAGACATTCTCATTCTCCCTTGGTTAGGTGTTGATTACTGGAAAAAGTGCCCCCAGGTGATTTACTCTGAATGAATGGCTCCTTATTTTGCATGCAACGTAACAGGAGCAACTACCAGCATGCTTCTCGTATTTATACCACCTCATAGTTATTACACATGTGCACCAGCATTTTATGCCAAGTAATCGTTCTAGCACATGCTAAACCTGCCGCTGCCATCACCACTTGATTTGCCATTTCCCTCCACCCATCTTTAGTCACATTAGTCTGCACAAAACATTAAAATGGAACATGTCACTTCCTAACGCACCTTCATCTGCGCCTCATTTGGTAATTGTGCCCCAGAGGGTTTATGCTTACAATATCAGAGTGACTGGTAATAAAGTACCTATTTTGCATCAGGAAATCTACTATGTGCAGTGAGGTGCGGTCGACTGATCTGACAGCTAGATGCAGCGCAGTCTCTCCTTGTTCCTATAAAAGAAAAGAAAAAGAATGTCCATAACTGAACACGGCAGATAACCATTTCATAGGTGAGATTCACTTAAAAAGGGCCCTGAATTTTCAGTAAAAACTCTTTGCAAAGCAATTTGAACCAAATAACATGTTATGTGCTTTTCAGTATATGGAGCTTTGAAGTAGCCGGGATGTCCCTGCGTCAGAACAATGAGGCGGGCACCGGACAGCTGTTTCGGCATTCAACCTCTGTTTGTGACTTCTAGGTGCATTCCCCCCTGTACCTCCGTCACTTGACATTTCATCTGGGTGGCAGTATACAGTATTAAGCAGTGCATCTTCATGGTGCAAACCTATTGGGCCACAAATTTGTTTAAGCAAAGTCAGAGTGAACTTTGGTAATATAGTGACGGAATCATTGATCCGTTCTCATGGTGGAGGCGGCCCGAAAATGCTGCAGGACACAATCTAGGACGTGCAACACTGTCTGGAGAAGTAGCCTTTGAAACACTGAGCTCAGGAGACACCGAGATCTTATTCAACATGTGAAAGAGCTGCCAGAAAGGGCAGAATTGCTGCGTATCATATTGAGCTCAAAGCGAGTGATATAGAGATAAGAGTCCAATACGGTCACAGGCATCTATGAAGGAAAACATCCAATGTGCAATGGCTGCTATTCCCCCTCATATACTTGCTGATATGTTCAAGTACTAGTAGCACTGGGTTGAAATGTGTCTGACAGAAAACAGGGAGCACTTCCAGCATCGAATGTAAGGCAACCAATTACACATACATCGAGGTATGGAGCATATTGTTTTGGTCCACATTGCTTCTTTCCTAACCAAAGTCACAACAGAATATTCGGGGCCTCTTTAGTGAATATCCCTGTATAATCCCATCTGCAGCGTTCTATAACTTATATGCACCAGTTTATTATGAGACACGTATACGGTGACCTTGTATTGTACATAAGCTGTGTGACTCATGTGTGCAGAATGTATGGCATCTCTCCATTCCTGCACAGCAAACAATTTGCACAAACAAAACTTTAAAACGTTTCAAGGATTTCCAAAAAACGCAAACAATGATTTCATTTCTTTAACTTTGTGTTTTTTTATAAAGGGGTTTTGCCACGATCTCATTTCATACCTCCTGCATCCAGCTCTTCAGCTCTGTGTGCTCAGAAGGGTGTGTGTGATTTGTTTGAATTGCATATCATGTGACCCAGCAGTATTACATCACCAGGCCTTTCCTCTCAGTAGTCAAAGAAAGGTCTGTTCATGTAAAGCATTGTGAGTAGCTGAGAGGTAAAGTTTTTGCCTCCAGGCACAAAGGTCCTAGGTTCAAATCCCTGCAGGAACCAAACCTGTGGGTTTTTTTTTCTTCTCTTTATCAATGCACAAACCTGATTGAGGTTTCTTTATTATTTATTTGCACTGTTTGACTAATTACTAAGGAGAACAGAAGACGGGAGTAGAGTGACAGCACCTGGGGTTTGAACACCTAGTAGCTGCCTGAGAGGAGAGGTGATGTCTGAGCATGTGCGACCAGGACTGAGGAGCTGTCAGCCCTGGTCGTATCCTCTGGAGATGAGCTGTAAACAATCGATTACTAAAGGAGCAGCTAGAACAAAAACGGTCCAGAATTTAATAAAGATGAATGGTGAAAATGTATGTTATTTCATTTGCAAGCTTCCTACGTCAATTTTACTTCATGGCAAAACCCCTTTAAGTTCCTATTTTATCTTGAGCCTAAAACTGCTGGTGCATTTTCAAACATTCGGCAATAATTTGGGGGAAATTCAAATTGCTGTTTACTACTACAATAGTGGGGAAAATTCACTGTATATGCCAAACGTATGACCCAGACACGTCCAACGGATGCATACAACACATATTGACGAACACTGTGAAAACCCCACACTGCGGAAGATGCCTTTGTAGTGAAAAACACAGCCCCGTCTACAGTACAGTTGAAAAGGAGATCAAAAATCCTTTTCTAGGTTTTAGTCCTCCTGGACCATACTCTCCATTTGCTTCTGGCAGCAATGTAGTGGTGTGGTGGGGATTGCTGGTGGGTGCCATTGCTGCAACTGGTAAGGTCCAGGAGGAACAAAAACATCCATGTTGAATCAGTCTCTGTACCAAATACTATTTCTTGAAATCCTTTTGAATTGTATTGTTAATAAAGAGCATGCCACTTGCATATTCGAATGGAGGGTGCAGTTGCATTACTTGTATGATACTATGTGATAACATAATCCCTTATCACGCAAACTTATCATTGCTATAGTGCTGAAAATATATTCTACATTGCATAAAAAATATATAGATCATTAAAGAAGTGTTCCCACCATAGACTTTAATGGCATATGATGTTGCTATGCCATTAAAGTCTGATAGGTGAGCGTCCCATCTTTGGGACCTGCACCTATCTCTGGAAAGGGCCCCCAAAAGTTATGGCTCCAAACGCATAGTCAGATGCGCACAATCCTACACTCTGTTCTATGGATGCCAAACACGCCACTCCGCTATATTCAGAACTGCCATAGAACAGGATGGAAAGTTATGTACAAGCACGACCAGCTCTCCATACACAACTGATTTTTTCGGGCCGCATACCCCAGATAGGTGCAAGTCCCACCTCTAAACCCTATCGATAAATTGATAGTGGGAACACCCCTTTAACAGATAGATTACAGCTATAAGGGAACATTCATTATGATAAGCTCCAAATTTTCCATACAAAATCCATAGAATAAAAATCGTAACATTTTTTTCTGTAAATCTGCACCAATTCATGAGGATTTTGTAAAAGATCTGTCATAACACATTGTCTTTAATGGGAGAAAGCCATATCGGCACTAAAATCTGCAGGAAAAGTTTATCTGTAAATTTTGAAACGGATTTTGTCGTCTCAACATTAAAGTTCACATAGAATAACCTGCAGTAAAATTTACACCAACTGGTGTGGATATGTGGCTGCAGATTTTCAGTGGAAAAGCCGCAGCAATTCACCTTTGAGTCAATGTATCCTTTTTTTATATCACTCTTGGTCCAATCTCAAAGAGCCCCTGAGGGAACAATTGAGCCACTTTGATGCTTATTGAAGGGTAATGACCAAACTTGACAAATATACTGTATATAAAAACATATAGACTTAACATAGAGTCACAAGTGGAGAAAGGTGAACTCACATGCCCGTTTGCTAATGGAATGGTTTCTGTAAGGTCTACTCCATCTGCGTGCAGTTGTACCAGTGCATATATATCCCTGGTCTTGACGGCATCACACAGGCTGTTCATTTTAGTTGCGTTGTCGACATACTTCCTTCGTGCATACCTTTTTTCAATATACTTTGCAGTAATGTAATCTTTCCTGGCATTCCTGTAACAATAACATAGAGCTTACACATAGAGGGGCTACACCCAATGCATAGCATACTGAATAGCATTCTCTACTTAACAGGCAGGTCAAGACCGGTGATCAAGATCATTAAGCCACCTCTGTAAAGCAGTAGTCTGACAACTGGAGCTGACAGCCTGGCTTCAAAGGGATTCTCTGGTTTAGAAAACCTATTTTCATACACAGAACATGCCGAGGTGTCTTTTTATATAGTGTATGTAGTTTACATACACTATATAAAAAGACACATCTGCATGTTTTTCTCACTATCAGACATGAAATCAGAATAAACCTTCCCCGTTTTAGGTCAAGAAGGAACCAAAATTATTTATATTTGCCAAATGCCAGAATAATGAGAAACAGATAATTTTTAAGGCATTTTTATTACTTTCTGCAAAAGTCAAAAGTTTACATACACTAGGATTACTATGCCTTCAACTAATTTGTGACTGCCCATATGATGATGTCATGTCATTGGAAGATTCTGATAGGTTTACTGGCAACATCTGAGTTAGAGACACACCGGTGGATGTATATTTTAATGCACACCAGAAACAAACTGCTTCTGTGTGTAACATCATGGAAAAGTCTAAAGAAATTAGCCAAGATATCAGGAGGAGAATTATGGACTTGCACAAGTCTGGGTCATCCTTGGGTGCAATTTCCAGACACCTGAAGGTGCCTCGTTCATCTGGACAAACACTTATACGCACGTACAAACAAGATGGAAATGTCCAGCCATCATACCGCTCAGGAAGGAGACGGGTTCTGAGTCTCATAGATAAATGTGTTTTGGTCCAACATGTGCATATCAACCCAAGAACAAAAGCAAAAGACCTTGTGAAGATGCTGGCAGAAGCTTGTGTTATTATCCACAGTGAAACGAGTACTGCATCAACCCGGTTTGAAAGGCCACTCTGCCAAGAAGAAGCCATTACTCCAAAAGAAACATATAAAAGCCAGATTAATGTTTGAAAATGCTCACAGAAACAAAGACCTACATTTTTGGAGACATGTCCGGTGGTCTGACGAAACTAAAATTGGACTGTTTGACCATAATGACCATCGTTACGATTGGAGGAAAAAGGGAGAAGCTTGGAAACCTAAGAACACCATCCCAACTGTGAAACATGGGGGTGGAAGCATAATGCTGTGTGGTTGTTTTGCTGCAGGAGGGAATCATGCGCTTCCCAAAATAGATGGCATCATGAGGAGAGAAGATTATGTAGCAAAACTGAAGCAACATCTCAAGATATCAGCCAGGAAGTTCAGGCTTGGGCGGAAATGGGTGTTTCAGATGGACAATGACCCGAAGCATACTGCCAAACTGGTTACAAAGTGGCTTAAGGAGAACCAAGTCAATGTTCTGGAGTATCCATCACAAAGCCCTGATCGCAATCCTATTGAAAATGTATGGGCAAAGTTGAAAAGGCAGGTGCAAGCAAGGCGACCTACACACATGGCTCAGTTACACCAGTTCTGTCAGGAGGAATGGGCCAAAATTCCTACCAATTATTTTGAGAAGCTTGTGGAAGGATTTCAAAAACGTTTGACCCAAGTCATACAGTTTAAGGGCAATGCTACCAAATACTAATGAAATGTATGGAAACTTTTGACTAATAGAAAGTAATAAAAGTAATAAAAATGCCTTAAAAAATTCTCATTATTCTGGCATTTGGCAAATATAAATAGTTTTTGTAATTGACCTAAAACAGGTAAGGTTTGTGTCTTTTTATACAGTGTATGTAAACTTCTGGTTTCAACTATATATAGATTTATAGACACACACACCACCCAATTTAAAAGAAAGATCCATATAATAAGTTACATATTGCTTGACAGTAAATGAAAAAAAAATTGAATGGTAGTATCTCTGTGGATAAATTGATTTTAGGATTAACCTTATTTCAACATCTTTAATATACAGCAATGATATAATTTCTAGTTTCACACCACATGGAGAAGAATATACATAGCTTAAAGGTCCTGCATCAAAGATGTGAGAATTGGGGTAATTTTAGCACAGTATGTGATAATCTACCACTTACATGTCACTGCTGGGCGCAGGCTTCACAGTATCAGCAACAGGCAGGCAGGCTTCCATAATCTCGTTAAAAGCGGTATTTCCTATATTTTTTGCAAGCTAAAAGAAAGAAGAATATGAAAATACTTCTGACTGTATTTAGTTGATAAATTTACAGGTGACTGAATATATATGTGTATGAGAATGTGATATTCACAATGTACTGCAATGACGGTCAGATACTAGTTACATTTGATAACATGTTAGTTCCATGACCATGCATTTCCCCACAAAATAAATGTAACCCTTATCTTCTATTATAATGTTAAAATATAATGAAATCGGACACTTCTAACTTATTTTTTAGTTTAAAGCGGACCTGTGACACCTCATGAAATGTCTGTTAGTAAATACTTGTGTTGCCTGTGAAATAACAATCCATGAACATCTCCTTTTATAACTCTGGGTTGTGCTGTTCTAGAAATGTATTACTGAATCTGTCAGATGGGCGTTACCATTTCAAAGGGGTGTGTCCCACCGGCAATAGGTAAAACCCACCCAACAGGTTTAATAATGCATTTCTAGAAAGAATAAGAGTATGTTCACACGGCGCATTTGCGGATCATACTTTGGGCGCATTGCAGCGCGATTATGTCCCAAAGTATGATCCGCAAATACGGTAATTTATAGCGCTCATTAAGTGAATGGGGGCCAGCACAGAGCACTAGAATTACGCGCTGGACTACCGGCGCCAGAAGATGTAGCGTGCCTCGGCTCCCGGTCGCCACCAGCTGCTCTCATCAGCGCTGACTGGCCGCCAAAAGCTGCAACAACGGCCCGCACACCAGCCGCATTACTCTCTGATGGAGAGAAACATCCTGAGGGCCTGGGCCCCTACTTTGCATTATCTATAGATATGCCCCTATGGGAACATCCAGAGTTTCCGCTGGGACAAACCAACCCTATCTTTCATCAATGGAGGGAGAAGGGTCTGAAGACGGTAGGCCAGTTAATGCATGAACGGTGACAAAGATGGCTCAAAAATTCTCCCCACCTGGCACGCATATGCTTGCTGCGTACCAACTTTTATACTTCTGCAAAAGCAGATTAAAAGATATTTCAAAGGAGACTCTGACGTCTTCATTGCCACTCGCAGGGACACCTGTTCCCTCTTTGGACTGTATAATACGGATGAGAGGATGGTGCCTGAGATGGACAAACTCACAGGCCTTCCAGTACTGACAGCGGCGCTTGGGTGATGCTCAGATTTTGGAAACAATATTGAAGGGGCTGGGAGCCATACGTTGGTTCTGTCTTTGTATTGTTATGAGATTCTGTACATGATGTCTACTTATGTTTTGATCTCTAACATGACAGAGTTTTATTGTTATGTGACATGAGATAAGCAATAAAACGTGTTCTAAGAAAAAGAAAAAAAAAAAAAGGGAAAAAAAAATTTCGCACTGGCCAAAACCCAAACTACAAAAAACCTGGGATAAAACACGCGTACACTTGGGATTTACCGCTGAAAAATACTCTAACAGAGGAACAGCAGAACCCAGGCTACAACAAGAACTGTAGGTACTTATTCAAGTGGCCTGGATTCCAAAGGTAGAAGGGGGCACCCAAATAAAATTTTGCCCAGTGTTCGCCACCCACTTTAATCTGGCCATGGGAACAATATTGGTACAGCATATTGGTAAATGGGAAAACGAATTGAATGTTGGGGTAAAATGAAGAAAACGGGATTTGTGGCCCCACCCTGCAAAACATTTTTATCGGAGTTTTAATAAAAAACAAAAGAGTGTACCTGGCTATATTCGGAACTCCCATAGAAATGAATTGGGGAGGAAAAACCCCCAACACCCCCTCTCTTTTTCTGAACACCTTAAGGGTATGTCTACCCGCAGTGGACAAAAAACACCTGAAAAAATAATTTCCCAAAAACCCTCAAGAAAAATGATTTTTTTTGGGCCACTGCCGTCAAAAGCAGCGAAAAAAACATCCCTTTTTTTTGGGGCGTTTTTTTTTTTTTTTTGGAGCGTTTTTTTTAAAACGTTTTGCTCTGCCCTTTTTAAAGAAAGGGACAAAATTAAACCCTTGGATGAAAATAAATCCTACAGGGGGAATTAAATGGGTTTAATAGTCCCCTTCCCCTTTTTTAAACAAATGTAGCCATTGTAACACATTTTCCCTTTGTGTTCCCGCTAAGGGCAACTACTTACAAACAAAACCAATTCTTGCACCCAAAAATTTAAAAAAAACCCACCCTTTTCTTTCCCCAAAACAAAAAAACCGTATTAGCGCAAAAACGTTTAAAAAAAGGGGTTTTTCGCCAAATTCCCCAAAAAACCAAAATTTTTGCTCCAAACCATAAAAAAAAAACCCCATTTTTAGTGTCAAAGCGGGATTACTTTTTTTAGCGCCAAATTTTTTTTTAAAAATATTTTTTAATTTCCCCCCCTTTGCCCAAAAACTGTAAAAAAAACGTAATTTTAGCGCCAAAACAAACAAATAAAGAAATTTGGCCCCCAAAAAATTGTTTAGTAAAAGAATTTTTGTGGCAAAAACCCCTTAAAAAAAAACGGGGTTTTGGCGCCCCAAAAAACCCCAAAAAAAA
Source organism: Phyllomedusa bahiana (assembly GCA_025379985.1). NCBI lineage: Eukaryota > Metazoa > Chordata > Amphibia > Anura > Hylidae > Phyllomedusa > Phyllomedusa bahiana. The sequence goes on from JAODAL010009322.1 coordinate 105,629, forward strand.
AAAATTTTTTTTTCGTCGGAAGCCCAGATAAAAGTCAATTTCGGCAAAACTGTAAAAAAAAAATATTTTATGCCCAAAAAAAAGTAAAAAAAAAAAAGATTCTTGGCCCAAAAAACCGGGGGGAAAAAAAAAAGAATTTTTTGGCGTCCCAAAACGAAAAAAACTTTTTTATGCCAAAAAAAGTAAAGAAAAAAGGGTTTTTAAAACCCCGAATTTTTGTAAAAAAAAAAAAAGGGTTCGGGGGCCCAAAAACCGTAAAAAAAGTTTTTTTTCCGCGTCATAAACGGAAAAAACTTTATTTTGCGCCAAAATAAGTTTTGAAAAGGTTTTACATCAAAAAAAGTAAAAAAAAAAAAAACTGATTCTGAACGCCAAAAACGTTTAAAAAAATTATTTTTAAACGAAAAAAATATGAATTTTCGAAAAATCCCTTAACGACCCCAAACAAAAGATTATATTTATTACAAAAAGGTACAAAAAAGGAAAAAACAGAAAACTTTTAATTTCAAGTTTTTAAAAAGGAATTTAAACCTTTTTTTACAAACCCCCTTAGGTTTAAATTTGGGGGTTTCCACCTGGGGGGGTTTTTTATTGAAAAAAAAACGCGGCAAAAAACCCCCAAAAAAACGCCAAAAAACGCCCAAAAGACGTCCCCGCTTTTCCCTAGACCCCTGTAGTTTAAATTTTTCCCGCCCCGGGTTTTTGCCTTTGTAAAAACAAGTTTCAAAAATACACCAGTGAAAAAAAAAGAGCCCAAAAAAAAAAGGGTCATGTAACAGCGGGAAAGTTTTTTTTCAATAGAAGTCTATTTTTGAGATTTAAAATTTGTTTTTTGAAAACCAAAAAACCTGAAAAAACTGCCGTTTTTCCCTTTTCATGTAACATACCCCTTAAATGTGGAAGAAACCCTTTTTGGGGAAAACCCCTTTACAATTTCTAAGCCACCTTTCACAAAAACATAAAATGTTTTTAATCCAACCCCAAAAGGTTTCTGAATTATCAACAAACCTGAATTTTCAAACGACCCCAAAAATTTTATAGAAAACCTGGCCCCAATTTAAGGGCATAATTTTTAAAAATAAAATAAAATGTCTTCATACCAACAGTTTTTTGATGTTTTTCCCCGGACGTCCATTTTAAAACACTTATTCTGGAGGGAATTTTCCCCCCCCAAATCCCCGTGAATCCCTTAGCACCAAAAACACTCAATATACCCGTTTGTAGAAAAAAACCCAAATAGGATCGAAACATAGAACAAAATATTTTTTACTAATACAGGGTAATATTCAAAAGTAAAGTAATGGGAACCTTTAAAGTGAAATCACTTCCCTTTTAAAGGGGGTTTTCCCCTGATTTTTTTAAATTTTTAATTAGGCTCAAATGGTTTCTAACCCCGGGAAATTTAAAAACTTTTTGTGTTAAGTTTTTTCAAAGTTTTTTTTTTCCATTTTTTTTCTTTTTTTAAAAAGGGTTTTTAAGGCCCCTAATTTATTATTCCATCCAGAAAGAAACCCGCTTTTCTACATACACTAGGGGGTTTACAACAACAGCCCCCCCTGGTTTTTGGAAACCCCAGCCATCAGGACACAAACATGCTTTATGTCTGTCCTCATTCTTCAGGAAGTAATATTCATCTAATGGAGGGCACTGTATGTATAGCTGGCACTGTATGGCGGGCATTAGAGGGCAGTGTATGCTATTTAAAAGCAACCTAAATGTGGAGTCCAATAAAAACGGTTTCTGTATTATCTCGGGATTTCTTCCACAAGATCAAACCAAAAAATTTCAAAATAGATTTAAAACTCCGAGAGGAGGAATATGGAGTGGAGGTCAAAAAAATGTTTGGAAATTTTTCCTCTAGTTATAGATTTAAAAAAGACACTTCTGTGACCCCCCAAAAATTTAAAAAAAAAATAGGGCCCTCATATGTTTATATTTCCCCTTTTTTGAGTATGAGCAGCGGACCCCCCCCCCCCCCCCGGCCCCCCCTTTTGAAACTCTGGTAGATCACTAAAAGGGGAATCAAGACCTCTCATTTTCCCTTTTTTTGGCATAAAACCCCTTAAAGTGTCATAAAAGGGCCCCAAAAAATTTTTTAATACCCCTCAAGAACTACTGCTTTCCCCTGGAAAAAGGGCAATAGGACAAATTTGGCCCAGAAAATGGGGTTCACCCCCCGGGATACACATAAACGCTGGCTGGCCCGCGACTATTTTGGCCCTGTCCAGTAGAGAAAATTCCCCGCTGGGCAAAGGTGCAAAATCACAGGCTGGCACTTTTACACTGTAGCTGCCCGCAGCCCTCCCTGAACGAAACATCACTTCATACAAAGTAGTGTGACTGGTAGGGCTGCGGGCGACTAAGCTAGAACAGCAATGGCCTCCTAACTAGTGAGCACCCCCACATTTTTTCGCAAATTTATTCCCTTTCTATGGGTTTTTGCAGAGTGAGGGGTGACGTTCTAAAAAAAATAATTCAGCAAAAAAAGAGTAAGACCCAATAAAAAATTATAAACCCCAAATTTTAAAATAAATAAAGGAGGGGACTACCTCCCCCAACCTTTATTTGGGAACACTTTTTTAAAGAATACTCCTATTTGAACTTTTTGATGGGAAAATTTAAAAAAATTCTTCCTTTTTTTTGTATCAAAAAAAACTAAAAATTCAATTTTAATTAAAAATTTAATTTAAAGGGAATTAAAAAAAAATTTCTCAAAAAAAAAATTTATTAAAACCAAATTTTCAGTTTTGTGCTTTTCCAAACAAGGAGTAGTAGTCCTGGCCAACTTACTAAAACCCCCAAACCCCAGAACCCACAATTAGTAACTCTAATCAAACAAAAAAGTACCCCCCCCACCCTTTCATTCCTTTCCCAAGGGCCTTTCTTTTCCCAAAAAGGTTTCTGGATTCAAATGGGAGCCCCCGCGCCGGAAAAAACCCTTTAAACCCGGACAGACTGGCGTCCTAGAAAAATAAGGATTAAGGGAAATTTGACTGTGTGTAAAATACTTGTCCCCAAATATGGTAAATTTTTGTTACACATCACTATTTAAATTTTTAAAGTACTTTTAGAATAATTTTTTATTAAAAGTTTTAAAATTTTAAAAAAGGTTTTTTTTTCAATTTTTGGGATAGTTTTGATTGTATGAAATTCCAAATTTCTTTAAATTTTGTGGGGGGTTCTTTGGTTGTTGTTATATTTTATTTTCCCCCTTTATGTTTTGGGGAGGGTTTATTTTGACAAATATTTTTTTTTCTAAAAGCCGGGGTACAGGGGAACCCGGATTTTTTTCCCGAAAAAAACCCTTAAACTTACCTGTTTAAAATCTCCCAATTAAAAAGCCCTTTAGGGGGGCCCCTTTACCGAGCCCATAAAGAAAACGTCTCCCCGGGGGGAAAAACCCAAACTTTGGGTAAAAAAAATACAGCAAAAGAAAAGTCCCCAGGGGCCATATCCCAGCACCAGCCGAGAGACCCCAATCTGAATCATTTTTTTAAAAAGTGGGGGAAAGAATCCATTTACTCATCTTCCTTTCCCTTTCATTCACAAACTCCTAGAGGAGGGAAAAAATAATTTTGAAAAAAATTTAATAGAGAGGTTAAGGGCACAATCGAAATTTCCCTCAAATTTTTAAAAAAGAGTTTTTGACTTTTAAGCCCGAGAGATTGAATAAAAAAAATAAATTCAAAGAAAACAGAAATTTTTTAAAAGAAAAGAAACACAATCTCTTTTTAAGGGACTTGGCAGACTTTAAGGAGGCTAGAGCATACTCTCTTTACTAACTAGGAATAGCAGGAGACCAGAGACTGAGACTGACATATCCTCTCGGAAGCGAGGCCTCAGACTCTGAAAGGAGTTTCTTCTTAACCCCCAAAACATACAGGGGTAAAGGTAAAGGAAGATGGGGGAAGGGCAAAAAACATGGAAACCCTTTTGCCATCATCTTCGTCCCCCTCGGGTACGATCTTTTTTAGATCGACAGATGCCCCAATATCCCCTGAGAGGCAAGGAAAGGAATGTGAAGTAGTCGGGACTGACGATTTACAGGTTATTAACTTGTCTGAACGGGTGATCTCAGACTGTGAGAAAAAGGTACTTGAGAGGGGATTGTCATTTGTTCCTACCAACTACTTCAGAGAGTTTGAATGGGTAAAAGATCTGAGTCTGTTTGTGCGGAAAGTGAAGTGGGCCAAGTTCTTCTATAGAAGGACCTTAAAGGGGTTGCCCTCGCTACAAGGGATTGGGTTTTAATTTAAAGATCTTTAAAAACAAGCAGCTTTGCAATATATGTTCATATACAAATGCCTACTGATTTTGCTAGCCCTGTTAGTATTACTACATCAGCTCCTCAAATCTCTATAGTAGCCGACCCGTTGATTTCCCTTTTCTTACTGGCTGTCAGGTCGAATGACTCATCACCTTTGAAGACAGGTCAGAGCAGAGAGCCCCCCCGCACAGAATGCTTCTGGAGTGGAGGGAGGAGGAGGGAGGGGGGGGGGAGACTCTGGCGTCTGTGTCCGAGCTGCCTGGATTAACCCTGTGCTTCCTCCTGCTCTCTACACAGATAGATGTGACAGCAGTGACCCTGTTTTGTTACTATAATCATGATAAGTCTTTGGAACGTGACTATACTAATACTATAGAGATCAGGCATGTGAATACTTTATGCTTCCTGTTTTTAGTGAGGAAAATCCTGAGTATAGTAACACTGCCCTTGTTGTTGCTGGAGATGTGGAGACTTGTAAGCTAAGCAGGGGATATAGGAACACATGCATCCCCTCTGCTCTATTAGCACACCACTTCACCTTCCTCTCTACACTCATAGATCAGCCCTCTCCTGCAACAGACCTAGGAAAGGCACACACAGGTGAACTCTGAGAGCAAACCCCCTCCCCCCCCCGGTATAGAAGTTACGTAGCTGCCTGTGTGCTGATGGGAGGGGGGGAGAGGGAGCAGAAGAGACAGACAAGCTAGCACGCCCCTCAGTTCAACTTACCAGGGACACTGACAGGCTGAAAGCTCGTAATGAGACAACTCCTTTAAGGAATGTGAAAGTTTGGGCTTGAAACCCAGAGACCTTATAGGAGTAAGGACTCTGTGCAGTATACTTGTGGGGGAAGGCCCCTTTACTACTTTATCTAGAAAGAGTTCACGTATGCCACCACCTCAACCATATTCCTGTATAGATGCCTTCTATGAAACGGTCGTTGGTGAACTTAAACTTATTGATCCAAAAATTCAGGGCGTCAATAATCTGACAGGGAGGGAAAGACCAGCTTTGAGGGATCTAGAGAAAGATAATTCTATCATCATTAAGGCTGCAGATAAGGGGGGACATGTGGTAGTTTAAAGGATGCCACTCAGTATAACAAATGTGTTATGACTTGTTACAGGATAGATCATGTTACAAGACAGTGAGAAAGGATCGCATACCATCCTTCCGATTAGAACTTAAGGGGTTGTTGGATGAAGCCATATTGAATAAGGTGATTAATAAATCAGAATATGACTTCTTATTACCGGAATTCCCTGTAATGGCGACTTTTTATAGTCTGCCGAAAGTGCATAAGGGAACTATGCCCCTAAAGGGTAGACCTATTGTTTCCGGGATAGGGAGCCTGATCCAAAACCTGGGGATCTATGTTGATAAAAACTTAAGAGAATTTGTCACAACCCCCACCCTTACATCAGGGACACTGCAGACCTGCTCCTTAAGCTTGAAGGCTTGTAGTGGACCGGGGACACAATTTTATGTAGTATTGCGTAGAGGCGCTATACTCTTCAATACCCCATGAAGAAGGTCTGAAAGCAATTGACTATTTTTTGGAATCAAGAGGGGTCCAATTTAAACGGCATAGTGAATTTATTCTGGCACTTCTGAGGTTCTCTCTGGAGAGAAATGTCTTTCTATTTGACCGCAAGATCTACCCCCAGCTCAGGGGCCCCGGCAATGGGGAGCCCTAGTGCTCCCACTTATGCCAAATGTCCTGGGCTGGGGGAGAACCACTTGTTTCAATGAG